>JAPKID020001528.1:0-14647 GCA_026931265.2 Tropidonophis doriae
ATACTGTTCCTACCTTATACAATATGGTTCACTTCTAAGGTATAAAATAGGAACAGAAAAGATTATGCTGGTTTTGCTAGAAAATAGTAGTGCAATTACTTATTGTCTTTTTCATTGTAATAATCTTTTTGGGAATGATTTTGTTTCTTCCAAGTTATCAATTCCAGAATTTAGCCATATTGCATATTTGACAAGTTAACTTTTATATGTTAAATATCTAAACTGGATGGACACAAAACCAGAAAAATCTAGAGTTTGTAAACTGTGCCTTTTATTAACGGTTATCACTCTTACTTTATTTCTCTTTAATGTTACAATTTTCAGAATGTAGAAAATCTATTTTGACCAATGTAAGAGATGTCAAATATCCCTAAACTGCAGTATAAAGGAAGAAAAAAATAATCTCTCTGACCATTTTTCAGTTAGCTGAAAATTCATAGGAGACATATCAAGGGAAGGCTGGTTGCCATTGGTGACATGGTTTCAGGAGTCTTGTTTCAAAATTTTTCATTATGGCTTACCACCTAACTTTGTGTAACAAGCAAGCCCCACTGAGTTCAAGGTTATTTCTAAACAAATGCATATAGGACTGCAGCTTTCATTCATCTTCCTGTGTTTCCTACTGTAGAAGAATTCTATTTCTTCTGAAAGGACTATGTGGAATGCTTGAAAGTGAATAGCCTTTTTCTTAAACTTTGTTGGATGTGAATAGAACTGTGAAAGAAGTAGGGGTCACTGATTTTTATTGTACGGTAAATTTTAGATTAAGCCAGGCTTCCCACATGTGTGTCTGAATTATAGAGAGAGAGGAAGGGAGGAAATGTATCACACTGCTTCAAGCAGAGCATTCAAATTAGGAACATATTGTATCACTCTCTCAGGAGTAGCAGGGAGAGATGCTTTCCTTTCCACAAAACTGGGCTCCCTAAAAAATGGATTAACTTGCCAAGACAAATATAACAAATTTTACTTACCTTCTTATAAACCCACCTTGCTTCAGAAAGTACCATACTTCCCCTGTCTACAGATAGTCCTCAGGTTATGACCACTTCTTCAATGACCAAAGTTACAATAGCACTACACAAGTGGTACTTACGTTCTCAAAGTTTTGGCCATTGCTGCATGTTCTCAATTGCTGTTATAATCCAAATGTTACCTGTACCTTTATTCTTTTTTTGGCTTATAAGGACATTTGGAAGGCACCAAGTTCAGCATCTGTAATAAAATGTAAGGACCCTACTTGATTTCCATAGAGATTCTTGGCAATAAAATATTGCAGACTAGAGCTTATCAGTATGGCAGCTTCCTCTTTATTTTCTATTAAATTGACAGATGTTTTAAATATCCTAAAAGAATGGTGAATGTGGCAAAAAGCATGGTGGTGACAATTTGCAGTTACTATTAATGGCCTGCATCTTCCCTTTTTGTTAGAGATCTCAGTGGATTATACAGATAGTTCTCTATTTGCAACTGCAATTGAGCCCAAAATTTCTATTGCTAAACACAGGACAGTTGTTATGTGAGTTTTACCCCATTTTAGAACCTATTATTCCACAGTTGTTAAGGGAATGATTGCAGTTGTTAAGTTAGTAATATGGTTATGAATTTGGTTAAGTGAATTTGGTTTCCCCACTGACTTTGCTTGTCCGACAGTCTCAAAAGATGATCATATGACTTTAAATACTACAACCATAATGTGACCAGCGGAGATTCTGCAATTATTGTAAGTATGAAAAACCTACATAGATTTTTCGTAAAACTTATGTAAGTAAGTCACTTTTTTTCGGTAAAGTTGTATCTTCAAATGGCCACTAAATGAATGATTGTAAGTCAAGGACTACCTGTATAGAATTCTCTTCAACTTCCACATGAGTCTTCTGATCCAAATCTTACTCCTCCAACATGATAACATGCGATATTACACCAGGTCTGTGTGAGCACTTAGTCTTAAAAGCATCATAATTAGCTAGAACCAATGCCAGGTATAGAAATGTATGGAAAAGAGAGCTCAGTTTAAAAAATATTTTTTAACTTTTTAAAATCTTTATGTATTTACAGTGACAGAGGTTTCGGCTCTACTTTTTATTTTTGCATATATCTATTAGACTAAAGGCAATGCAGACAAAACAAATCCCAGAGATACAAAAAGGAATTGTTTAAAAATAAATGTCCTTGATGTCTAGCAGAACTTTCTTAAGTTTTAGCAAGCAAAAAAAAAAAAGAGAGAATTTGTTTTAGCCTGATTTTTTTTTTGACAGAATATCTACCTAGTATATTAGATATACTGGTAGTATATCTTTATATTTCAAAATACATTGTTCATTTTCATCATGCAAGTAAGGAAATATAATATACATTTTAGACATCAGTGCTGTACTACAAAATTCCCCAACATTTCTGGCTTTGTGGCAGTGGTGGGATTCAATTTTTTTTTACTACCAGTTCTGTGGGAGTAGCTTGGTGGGTGTGGCCACAAAATCTCCATTCCCTCCCCACTCCAGGGGAAGGTTACTGCAAAATCCTCATTCCCTCCTGATCAGCTGGGACTCAGGAGGCAGAGAACAGATGGGGCAGGGCCAGTATTTACCAGTTCTCTGAACTACTCAAAATTTCCACTACTGGTTGTCCAGAACTGGTCAGAAGCTGCTGAAAACCACCTCTGTTTTTTGGCTGGCTGGGGAAGGGGAGGATAGAGGGGATAATTCCGTGTGAGCGGTGGGCATGTGCGCTTGCCACTCACACAAATGGAGTGCTCACATGTACTTTGCCCACTGCCCCACACAAGTGGGGATGTGCTCAGATGTGCACTCAACTGCCACTTCTACAGACTGATTCTCAAGGCCTGGTAGTGGACCACAGCCCAGGGATTAGGGACTTCTTCTCTACTATACTGATCAACTGTTATGGGATGAGATACATATCAATAAAGACCAACCAGCCAATTTATAGTGAAGCGCACATGCTTTTAGAAAAGTTCTATATATATTTACTGGTGAAGCAAACGTTTATTCAGGTAAATGAAAAATATACCTAGCCAATATGTTCAAAAGTATTTTACATAATATAATAGGTAAAATATAATACTATCCTTGATGTAATATGTTGAATATGTCTAATATTCTAAGAGCTATATTCTTGTATTCGCTATGCAATTTAATATAATTTGTGAAACCTGCTGAAGGTCTTCTCCAACATTTCTGAAATCTGCTGAAGTTCTTCTACGACTTAGTGACTACACACTAATTATGCCAAGTAAAATTATTGTTGTGGTAATCTCACACAGCAAGGGGTCACTAAGTTGGGTGATAGTTTTAACTACAAAATTTATTACAAAGTATGTTCCACAACTGAGAAAAACAGCCTTCTGATCCATATCACTCTTGTGTCAACTTTGAACTGAACCTGGCCGCTGCCATCTTTCTGTTCCTCAGTTGCCACATAGAGGGGGAAGTAGGGAAGGAGGTTGGAGCGCATTATTAGACACAACAAAGAGCTTTCTCTGGAGATCCAAGGTCGTCTCTAATGGCAACAAATAAGGTTGGAGAAGGAGTGCCTGAAGAGCCCACCAATTAACCCAATTGGTGAAAGTGACCTGTGACACTTGGGGATGGGGTAATTTCCTAGTTTAATTATACTGAAACCGCAGGAAAGATTTAGATTTGGTTTTCTATTGAAGCTGTGCCGATATGATGTACTCAATAAATAAGACCTTTGAGAAGGAACCAAGTCTCAGAGTTCTGATTTGCTTGGGTTTGTTAGTTGGAGCCTTGACATCTTGCTCATAACAGAGTGTGATCTTAAGCATCTATCAAGATGATATAATAGGATGGACAGCATTGTTTTTTTTTTAAAAAAAAGCAAGGCTGCCCATAAGATAGCAGAGTATGGTATCCTGTAGAGTTTTATGGATTATAACCAGAACTTTAAATTGGGCCCAGAAGCCTATTCCAGACTATAAAATAAGTGCTACTTTGCAATGGTGACCCCTTCTGCCAGAAGCTGTAGCTTCTGGGTTGTCTTCAAAGGTGAGTCCAAATGCATTCATTGCAGTAAAGTTCACAATTCCGCTGAATTGTGGTTATAACTGGCACATCATCTGATGTTACACAAAGGCTACATTGATAAGACTTGCTCCTTCACAGAAGAGTGACTCCCATCCAGAGTCACAGCTATAACTAATATTTCAGGGAGGTCTAAATTTTTATGGATGAGCAGCAGTTCTGACTTGCTGGGATTTAGCCTGAGCTTGTTTCTTCCCAGTCAGGGTGCGACAGTCTTTAAGCACCAGTTTGGCAACAGAAATATAGTACATAACGGAACATCGTCCCGCATTGATGATACCTCATTCTGATCCATCCAGTGGTCTCTTTCAGTAGTTTCACATAGATGCTAAATAACATAGTGTCCCATACTCGAGTAATTGTGCTAGGTAACTGTTTCCCTATGGTTATTAACTTGAGACTGGAACCATGATAAAATGGCATAGTGGTTAGAGTGTGATACTGCAGGCTACTTCTGCTGATCACCAGCTGCCAGCAGTTTGGCGATTTGGCAGATCGAATCTCACCAGGCTCAAGGTTGACTCAGCCTTCCATCCTTCCGAGATAGGTAAAACGAGGAGCCAGATTGTTGGGGGCAATATGCTGACTCTGTGAACTGCTTAGAGAGGGCTGTCAAAGGACTGTGAAGCGGTATATAAGTCTAAGTGCTATTGCTATTGTGAAATGTATTCTCTTTTTAAAACCTTTCCTAGATGGATGAAGGGGTGTAGTTTGAAGAGAATAATTATCTCATTTGAAACCTTCGATTTTCCTTGAGCAACTCATTGA
Source organism: Tropidonophis doriae (assembly GCA_026931265.2). Classification (NCBI taxonomy): domain Eukaryota; kingdom Metazoa; phylum Chordata; class Lepidosauria; order Squamata; family Natricidae; genus Tropidonophis; species Tropidonophis doriae. The sequence continues at coordinate 4,830 of JAPKID020001528.1, forward strand.
AAACTTCATATTCTTTTGTGGGAATAGGTTGGATGGATATATAAAGAGAAAAAGAGGCTAAACTGTTTGATGTAGAAAAGCAACCTGTGTGTTATTTTTAGTTAATGGCCTTTCCACATAACATTTTTAGTGCTACAAATCAGTACATGTTATATAAATATTCCACAGATCCTTATTTTAAAGTCCATTTGAGTACAAGCAAACAAATATGAGCTGTCCAAGAAAAATTGCTCATTCATTAGGTTCGATTGCTTCTGTTATGCAACTGGTAGCAAACAAAACAACCATCCCATATAATTTATCAAAATTCAGATGCTTGGCAACTGACTCATTTTTATGAGAGTCCCAAAGTTATATGATCACCTTTTGTGACCTTCTGACAAGCAAAGTCAGTTGGGAAACCAGTTTCACTTAACCACCTTGTTACTAACTTAACAACTGCAGTGATTCATTTAACAACTATGGCAAAAGTGATTCAGTGATTCATTTAACAACTTGGGGCAAAACTCGCTTAACAAATATCTTATTTAGCAAGAAAAATTTTAGGCTCAGTTGTGGTCATAAGTTGGGAACTATCTGTTCAAACCTCAGTTTTGCAACCATTGCTCTTTTGAGACATGGAAAACACCTATTACGTTCTACCAGTATTACAACTGTTGCATTCAGAGAGCATGCACTGCATGCTGTAACCTCCTCCTGATGACATTATACTTCAAAAAGTATATCACGATAAGTCTTCTATGACCGCAGCTTCCATATTTTATAGAATACTGAATGTTTCATTGTATGGTGTTATGTGATTTACATGTAAGATGTGGCAAGGAAATTTTATACTACTTGTGTAAGAAGGGGAAATCGCACTTACCAATTTTCTACAGGCATTGTGAAACTGAGGTTATGAAATTGACTAGACTGGATTCTCTGGTTAGATCAGATTGCAAGTTATACTAAGGGAACATTGGAATGGTAGAAGATGTATCTGATTCCCGATTCCTGAAAGCAGAAAGCATTGTTTCATGACAGAGACACGTACACAAACCTATAGCAGGTGATGCATGAAGAAAGAATTATTCACACCTGTGCACCTCTATAGACAAGAAATTGAACTCTCCAACAAATCAGCACAGCAGCAACTTGAGCCTAAAGCTTTTATTGATTTTGTTGGATTCCTATTTGTGAAGCTCTGATGTTTGTGCTTCATACTTGCTCTCTAAGAGGTGGTGTCTGCAGGAAAGGGTGGGGGGAGCCGATTGTGTCTGCAGCGTTGACTCAATCATTGTCTGTGTTCATGTGGATTGTGATGTCACATACATGCGCAGGAGGAGTAATATGGGTGCTGTAATATTGCAATGCTCTCTATTTCATTATGCGAAAGGGATGGGCTCCTGGAGATGTCACTGTTTCTAAGTGTAGGTGTTGTTGGACATACTGGCCATGTGTCTAGTGAGCGGCAGTTGTATTTTGGAAAATTATTATTACCATAGAAGCTTAAAAGGGGGGCTTTGGAATAGATTCTACCATCTCTGAGGGAGACGGGCGGTTTAGAAATAGGAAATATAAACAAATAACAAACAAACAAACTTTCCATGTCTTTTCTTTGTTGCTCCTTTGGACTGCCCCAATTACACTGAATAATTCTGAAGTAATTTGGAGCCAAGGAGATTACTTTGGAGAAACTGTGCAGAAATGGCTATATAACAAAAGGATGAAAAGCATGAGAAAGCAGTTCATGCTGTCTCAACTTTCACTGATAGGGTATAGTAGGGAGAAAATGAAAAACATGAAATCTATTTTAGTCATAGATCAAATGAGTCATCTTTTAAGATTGTGTTATTATAATCTAGATCAATAAATAGTGGTTCCAGTCAAATGTATGGAGTCTATTTCCTGACCTGATCTGGAATGTGGCAAATTGGCCTCAAGTGAAGTTCTTAGGTTTGTCTCCCACCATCCCCACTACTGAACATCCCACCTTCTGGGGATAATATGTCTCAAAAGCTATCCCAAGTGCTCTTTTACAGAAAAAAAAAATACTCTCTGCATCTATTGGCTTTCTGGGATAGGAAAAATGACCAGAGGAGCTAATTCTACTGTATTGTAAAGCTGCATTTACAGAATCATGCAAATCTGAAATACATTTCTCCCCCTTCCCCATTTCCTTTAGAGTCCCAAAAACTAAGAGTCTCTTCTAAACTTTTACTGGTTGTTTAAGTCAAGGACTAACTGTATTTCTGTTAGTTCTGTATTTCACATTAATTTATTTAACTATTTGTTTTTTTTTAAAGCAACAAGGGAGAGATAGTGCATCTATTTTTTTTTCTTTTTGTCTCTATCTCCATCTTTTCCCCAATTGTTAAAAGGTATACTGGTTTTTTTTTAAGTTGGGTCTTCCTATAAAATTAGCATGGAAAGGGGGTCAAATCTTCTTTTATTAAACTTTTCATTCCAATAATTTTTAACTGATGTAATTGTTTCCAGAGATACTAGAGTTCTAGTGCATTTTGATCCTAATACTGTTCATCCAACAAGGGTTCCATATGTTCCAAAGTTGTCCAAATCAAATTAATACCAACGGCTGGTTTCCAACTGCCACCTCTCTTTCCTGCAGACCCCACTGCTTAGGAAGCAAGTATGAAACACAAACATTATAGGAACTCAACAAAATCAGTAAAAACCCTAGACTCCAGTTGCTGCTCTGTTGATTTGTTGGACTCCAGTTTGTTATTTATAAAAATACATAGATGTGCTGGTTTACAGTATTTAATACTTGACAATAGGTAAGCATGATGCTCCAGATTTGGAAAACCAAATCCATCCTTATTAATTGCTAGTTGCATTGTAAAGATATTTTCAGAATTGAGAATTGAAAAAAAAATAGAAAATTTAAAACAAGGAATTGATTTCTGAATATATTTTCTAGATATATGTACTGAGATTCCTCTCAAAATATAAACATGCTTTCTGAAAGTTGAAGTTTAAGATTATACCTGCTAAAATACAATATACAATCATCCAGTATTTATTAGGCATGGTGTGACTTTTTCTGAGCACATGAGAAAGTTTAGTTACGAAGAAATAAGGCTTGGTATGTACAGGAGGAAAAATTGATATTTTGTGGGCAATAAGTCACATTCATAATGTCCTCTTTTCTCCAAAATGAGAGTGTTTGAAGAACTTTCTTCTCTTCATGAGTTTAATTGAATACATCTGATTATTATTTCCTGTAAAAGAAGATGGTTCCAGTTTGCATTTCATTAAATGTTGTAATATAGCTTTTTGTTTAAAATTACTAAAATCTATATTAAATGCATATCTTTAGGGGAAAATGAAAATACTTTTTTGAAAAGATGCCTATATTCAACTTTTTTAGTATAGTAGTGGCGTTGTTTAAAGAATGTTTTGTTACCTTTTGGCATTCCATTAATGTGATGTATGTACTATAAGTGCCAAATTAGGGCTTGAGATTTTCCAATGCTAAATTACTTACCACCGAAACCTGTGGCTGAAATTATTTTTTACACTATGCCAAATTAACACTGTGCCAATTACATTAATAATTTAAACATCTGTTGTCCTCTTGAATTGTGCTCCCTTAAGCAAGTATGCTAGTGTAATTAAATCTTTCATCGAAAATATACTGTTGATGATTTATTTGATAAAGCTAACAAAGTGGTGGTAAATAAAAACTTTAGTGTACACTAAATGATTGCTTTTCAGAAATAAAATCTTAGAAGTAAGAAAAACTTTGTTGCATCAGATTAAAGGCAACACCCAGTAATTCGTTCTTGTGAAACTCTTTAAGTAGCACATAAGATTATTTCCCACTCTTGTTAATAGAATAATAAAATAACAGAGTTGGAAGGGATCTTGGAGACATTTTAGTCCAACTCACTGCTCAGACAGGAAACCCTATACCATTTCAGACAAATGGTTGTCTAATCTCTTCTTAAAAACTTGCAGGATTTTGGCATTCACAACGTATGGAGGCAAGTTGTTCCTCTGATTAATTGTTCTAACTGTCAGCAAATTTTTCCTTAGTTCTAGCTTGCTTCTTTTCTTGATTAGTTTCCAACCATTGCTTCTTGTCCTGCCTCCAGATTTTTTGAAGAATATGTTGACTCCTTCTTCTTTGTGACAACCCCTTAAATCTTGGAACACTGCTATCATGTCACCCCAGTCCTTCTTTTCATTAAACTAGATGTACCCAATTCCTGCAACTGTTCTTCATATGTTTCAGCATCCAGTCCCCTAATTATCTTCTCTGAACTGTAGAGTGTCAGCATCTTTCAATCAAACTGAAGGAAGTATTCCAAGTGTGGCCTTACCAAGGAATTCTAAAGCAGTATTAACACTTACGTGATCTTGATTCTATCCCTCTGTTAATGCAGCCTAGGAGTGCGTTGGCTTTTTTGGCAGCTGCAGTACACAGTTCATATTTAAGTGATTTTCCACTAGGTCTCCAAGATCCTCTCACAGTTTCTACTGTTGAGCCAAATAGGCAGGGAGTTGGACTGGATGACCTTCAAGGTCCCTCGCAACTCTGCTATTATATTGTATTGCATCACCTATTGTATACTTGTGAATTTGTTTTTCTTGTCTAAATTTAGAGTCTTAGGTTTTTCACTATTGTATTTCATTTTGTTGTGTTCAAATCTGTCAAGATCCTTCTGTATCTTAAGCCTATCTTATAGAGCAGTGATGGCTAACCTTTTTTGGCTCGCGTGCCAAAAGTGGGGGAAGCACATGGGGGGGTCGTGTGTGGGTGTGCCACGCCCATAATGCTATGTGTGTGACCCCCTGCTTTTGGTGCACTTCTTGTGCACTTTTGCTGCTTTTGGTGCACTTTTTCGCCCTCCCCAGGCTCCAGAGGCTTTCTAGGAGCCTGGGGAGGGTGAAAACAGCCTCTACTACACATCCAGAGGCTACAGGAGCTTCCCTAAAGACTCCCTAAAGACTCCAGAGGGAGAAAAACGGCCTCAAAAGAAGGCCTAAATCAGCTGGCCAGCGCATACACGCATGTTGGAGCTGACAGGGCAATATCTCGTGTGCCCTAAGAAATGGTTCCGTGTGCCACCTGTGACATCCATGCCATAGGTTCGCCATCATGGTTATAGAGTATTGGCTATTCCTGCCAGTTTGGTGTCATCTACAAACTTGATGAGTTCCCATCTATTCCCTCATCTAAATTATTGATGAAGGTATTAAAGAGTACTGGGCCTAAGACAGGTCCTTGGGTACCCACTTCATATCTCCTTCCATGTAGATGAAGTTCTAATAAGGACTGTATGTTGAATACAGTTGGTCAGCCAGTTATGTATCCATTTGGTAGTAATGGTGTCTAACTGACTTTTTATTTTATTTTATCAAATATAGGTTGTGTAAATAAGTCTACTTTATCAAATGCCTTAGTGAAGTCCAAACAAATTATATCAACAACATTCCTCTGGTCCACTAAATTTTTTATTTTGTCAAAGAATGCAGTAAGATTTGTCTGGCTTGATCTGTTTCCAACAAATCCATGTTGGCTTCTGGTTATGACTTTATTTGCCTCCAGTTGTTCACAGATTCATTGCTTGATTATCTTTTCCAGAATATTCCCAGGAATTGATGTCAGACTGAATGGTATTTAGTTTCTGACTTCCATTTTTTCTTTTTTTGAAGATATTCTTCAGCTTTAGGTTGCTTATGATCCAAGGTATTGTATGGTCATTAGAGTTACAAGACATCAGCTTAACCACCCTCCCCCGAAATATACTTTATTGCAATTCTAATTTTATAGCACGACGAACATACTTATCTCAGAAATACCAAGATAATTTAGTTGTGCAGTCTCACAGTAGAACAGATAAATCTGCAATAGCCATGCAGTGCTTTTTTAAATCTGTGATGGTTGTCAAATATTTAAGAAAAAATTCTCATGGTGTAAATGTGTTTATCGTTTTTATCATTATTGTTCTAAGTAGATCCAATGCTACTTATTGTCTTTAATCTGAATATTTTCCACTAAAGAAGCAGCAAAGTATCCAGCTGGAAACTAATTGTTGTCCAAAATCAATTATTATTTTTATTATCACTGTATGTTATCGCTACAGCTGGCATAGTCCTTTCAAAAATTGTTGGTCATAGCACCAAATTAAACATAGCTACATTCTGAACATGCCTGGGGATAAATTAGTTGGCTGAACTTAAAAAATGTAAAATCACATTTTACTTACTAGTGAGTTCCTTAATACTGAGTCTTTGTGAAAAACAAATCTTTCAATTACGAATATGGACTTAATTTTTGTTATTATTTAAAAACAATGCCTAGTGAAACTTAGGGTCTTGTTTTCATCAATCTTTATCAGAAGCAAAACAACTGATATTAGCTGCAGTTTGATATTAGATAAGTAACTAAAACATAATAATTACATTTTTCTTGTTTTTTAATTAACTTTTTTTTCAAAAAGGCAGAAAGACATAACTTAAGTAGCTACTGGGGAAAGATGTATTTTTAATTTGTGGCATTACATTATTGTAAGTCATATTTAATACATTACTTTGATACAGTGGTATTTATATAATATTGATTAGAGATTATTATATGAACACTAATGTTTAGATAATAAGACTTTAAAGACAGAAAAAAGGAAAAAGTCTTATCAGTGTTAACTATGATTTGAAATGTTAATAATACATTTGAATTACACTTAATTAAATATTAAATATTTAAACCATGCAGCTCTGAAACTGCATGCTGTGCTGTAGTTCAGAGTTCTCTTTGCACACCATGGTTGTGTGGCTACATGAAGCTCCTGAACCACAGCCATCCAGGGAAGTCCTAGCTGACCCAGCCTGGTCTAGCGCTGCAGTGCGAAGTTGAAGTCACCCAAGGAAGACCCATCCAATGCAGCTTGGCTCAGTATTATAACGTGAAGCTACAGTTTTTCTAGGAAGCACCAACCCAGCCCAGCATCTTATTTTATTTATTTATTTTATAAAATTTCTGTACCGCTCCCTCTCCCCAGGGGGACTCGGGGCGGTGTACAGGTACAATTAAAAAAACCACACAACAATACATATAAAAATTAAAACATTATTAAACTAACCCAGTACCTTATTAAATTAAATTAAAATTAAGAACCCAATCTAGCTAGGAAACCATTTAAAATAGCAGCAATAGGGGCAGAGTTTATCAGGCCAAGCCGGCTAGCCTGCTAGAGATATTTGTAGAGGTCTGATCTCTTGCAGTGGGGTTTGAAATTATACTGTACTGTGATATAAAAATTTTTTAGACATACTTCTTCCTCAGAATGGAGAGCACACTTCCGCTGCCTTCATGTCCTATCAGCCAAGAGATATAATGCAGTGGCTTCACCCTAAAAGTTTTGGGAAAAAACATTGTGCATCAACTTATTTTAAAAGAGCTTGTTTAGAAAAGGGACTGTTTCCTTTATTTAAAAAAAAAACTATTACTTTTCTGTACATTCAGTAAATACATTATTTCAGATTAGAAGGTCACCTGGAAGTCCAGTGGACAGAAAGAGCTACAATTCTAGTCTGTACTGATAATAAATGCTATGTTAGGGAGGATTAACATTAAATTTAAAAGCTGTGTCATTTATTATAATTGGAAAATATAATATTTTATTGAGCTACAGTGGTGCAGTGGTTACAATGCAGTACTGCAGGCTATTTCTGCATACTGCTGGCTGACTGCAGTTTGGCAGTTCGACTCTCACCAGGCTCAAGATTGACTCAGCCTTCCATCCTTCCGAGGTTGGTAAAATGAGGGCCCAGATTGTTGGAGGCAATATGCTGACTCTGTAAAACACTTATAAAGGTTTTAAAACCACTGTAAAACAGTGTATAAGTTCTATTGCTATTACTAATATACAAATAGTTCTCAATTTACAACCACAATTGAGCCCAAAATATCATTGCTTAGCAAGGCAATTGTTAAATGAGGTGCCCCATTTTTATGACATTTTTGCCACAGTTAAGCAAATCACTGCAGTTGTTAAGTGAAGCATGTAGTCGTTAAGCAAATCTGACTTCCCCTGTTGAGTTTGCTTGTCGGAAGCTTGCTGGCAAGGTTACAAATGTTGATCACATGACCCGGGACACTGCAACTGTCATAAATATATGCCAGTTTCAAAGGCCTCAAATATTGATCATGTGACCATAGAGATGCTGCCACAGTTGTTAAGTGTGAAATATGATCATAAATCACTTTTTTTCAGAGCCGTTATAATTTTGAATGGTCACTAAATGAATGGCTGGGTGTCAAGTACTACTTGTAGACACATTCAAAGTTATCAGTAATTATAAAGCCAGGAGGTTAGGTTTGATTACTGGACTTTTATAAAAGTATATAAGGAGAACGTGATGGTCTCAATTTATACTCTGTTTTCCCATGATCGAGTAGATTCCTCTGGGAAATGTTTTAAGTAATTGTGTGGTAGTAACAATGTTCTGTTGTTCCACAACAATTTTGTGCCCCTTCCAGAGTGGTCAACAATGTCAAGAGGACATTGTAAAGGTTTTACGTCAGGCCCATCTGGACTGTGGCCATAGAAACATTTGTTGTTAGTTGTGAAGTCGTGTCCAACCCATTGTGACCCCATGGACAATGTTCTTCCAGGCCTTCCTGTCCTCTACCATTCTCTGGAGTCCATTTAAGCTCACGTCAACTGCTTCGGTGGTTCCATCCAGCCACCTCATTCTGTCTCATTCCCTTCTTTTACCCTCAATTAGGCTCTTCTCCAGTGAGTCCTTCCTTCTCATTAGAATAGAAACATATATGTATGTATAGAAACATACACAGTGTTTGAAAGCTTCAGCTCTGTCAAGGTTTTTGTAATATTGTCATCAAATAGTTATTTTTAATTGGAAGGAGACCATTATTAAATACATAGGGAACACATAAGATTTCAGAAATGGTTTGTCATTGCCTCCTTCATAGATCTGAGAGAGAGAGAGTGAGTGGCTGAAGATCACTCAGCTGGTGTCATGCCTAAGGTTGGACTAGAACTCAGGGTCTCCAAGTTCCTAGCCTGGTCCCTTAACCACAATATCAGTTTGGCTCTACATGTGAAGTAGTCCTGTGTAAATGTCTCTTCGTGATGACTACAGATAAAATATCCTTGGCAACAATGCAGAAGTGGCTTGCATCATATGAATTTTAAAAAACCATTTAAATGCTAATTAAATTTAAATACTCAACTTACAACAGTTCATTTTGTGACTGTTTAAAGTTACAACAGCACTTAAAAAAAGTGACTTATGAACAGTTTTAACACATTTGTGGGACATTTTTCACACATTTTATGACCTTTATAGCATTTCCCATGATCATGTGATCAAAACTCAGATGCTTGGCAACTGGTTCATACTTATGACCATTTCTGTATCCCAAGGTCGTATGATCCCCTTTTGCAATCTTTTGAAAAGTAAAGTCAATGGGGGAATGAGATTCACTTAACAAATGGGTTACTAACTTATCAACTGCAGTTATCCACTTAACAACTATAACAAGAAAGGTGCAAGACTCATTTAACACATGCCTCACTTAACAACAGACATGTTGGGCTCCACTGTGGTTGCAAGTTGAGGACTACCTGCATACACCTACATTGAAATAAATGGCTTTCCTACTTTTTAGACCAAGGGTGGGCAAACTTTGCAACTTCAAGTCTGAAGGACTTCAGCTCCCAGACTTCTTATTTATTTATTTATTTATTTTACTGGATTTATAGACCTCCCCCTCTCCCCGAAGGGACTCGGGGCGGTTCACAGGCAATTAAAAACCAATACATAGAATACATTAAATACCTTAA
>JAPKID020001529.1:0-14645 GCA_026931265.2 Tropidonophis doriae
GTTGTCTTATGTATTCTGTGTTGTTTTAATTTTTCCCTGTATGCCGCCCCGAGTCCCTTCGGGGAGATGGGAGTGGGTTATAAATAAAATTGATTGATTGATTGTTAGTCCCTAGAAACCTTCCAGATGTTGCTAACAAATTGTACTTTTTAGGAGCTAGGAGAAATAATTAAATACTTCCGTGGGATAATTATGTTGCATTATAATTTTATTTTTTTCCACAGTAGTTCTTTGTCTGGAACACATTCATAGTCAATGGCCTAGATAAAGTTGTATACCCCAGTTTTAGAATTTTTTACCTTCAAAAAAATAAAAGAATGGCATATGGGGAGAAAGCAATACAGGCATTCCTTGGGTTACGATGACAATTGGAAGCAGAACTTCTATCTGTAAGTGATGTCATTGTAAAGTGTTATGTTATGTGACTACATCACTTAGTGATGGTACTTCTGGCAATTCTGATTGCTGACATAATCCCAGGACCATGTTTCATTAAGTAGGAAAAAGCAGACATTCCAGGCAAGGATCATAAGGGGTCGCGGGTGTACAGAGGTGGTGGTGAGTGCCATAGGCAAGGCCCTATGAAGTGTGGGAGGGCTTGTTGGGGTCACAGATGTGTTAGCAGAAGCCATGGAAGGCACTAAGGGATGGGTTTTGTGGGGATGCTGCCAAGGATTCACACTACAAAGCTACAATTCCATATTTCAAGAGAAAGCAACCTGCAGCTCAAGGCCTCACTTCAACGCTTTTTGTATGGTCCTTGGAATGTCCTTGACAAAAATATATAGTAATATTCCCACAATGTTCATGTGGGAAACTGAAATCCTAGCCATAAAAATATACATATTAAAATTTTAAAAATCAACTCCACAAACCACCAAAACTAAAAAATTAAAAAGAGGTATAAGCAGAAATTCCAGGAATGTTTATCCTTCTGATCTTTATTATTTAGATTATGGCTTGCTGAAAATGGTGTCTCAATTTTCAGCAAGCCATAATCTTGAATCTAAATTCAAGACAGTATCTCAGTTTGTTGGGTACAACTTTTATATTGAAAGATGGAAGCCTTTAACGCATTACATTTGTGTTCTTTCTTAAATGTTACCTAGGCAAACGACGGAAGTCTTCTCCCAAACCTCTTATTCTAAGTGAAGCTAAAAAGCAGTTAATGATCTACAGACTACCTCAGGTCCTCCGGCTGCACCTTAAACGATTCAGGTGAATAGAAGGTGGTAGAAATGTGGAGTCATTTTTGTATCTGAAATGGCAGTATAGTTACTACTATACTATTTCTAGAGTACTAAACATAACACATATATTATATTACTTTTGAAGAGAATTGGAAGAAAGTTGTACATTTATTTTTTATTTTTCTGAAAGAAATATTACAGAGCACAAAGAAAGTAGGTACTTGTAAAAATATAATGTACATAGTAAAATATTAGTATACCTTGCAGTTGAGCAATTCTGAAAAAAGCCCATTATATTCTTTCTTCATGTATATTCACTTTTGTAAAGAGAGTTCTCAAATTTAAACATATGCTATATTTGCAAAAATTGTTGATTCATCTTCTAATTACTGTATACGGATTAAAATTATTGCGTGCTAGAATTCTTTTAAGTTATGATTTAAGGGAAGACTTTGCAAAACTTGAAATTAAAATCTACTAGGGTCAACATATGGTATAGAAATGATAGAAAATATTTCAACCATTTGCGTGGGGATACCGCTGCCAGTGGACTATGTCTGTGTACATAGTGGTTGAAAATACTAGTAATATAGTTGCAGTTCTTTGTGTGTTTCAAGTGAAACATTATTTGGGAAGCAACGCATAATAGTGCTACTGTTTCTTTTGTGGATGCTGATGTTTGTCAAACAGGAGACTCTCAAAGCAGATTGCAACGAATTACATAATTAGCAAAATTAGGAAAAATATTCATCAGCATGATGTATCTTTTAATGATCAGTCTACAGTAAAGAAAAAGTTACTTTGAAAGTGTTACATTTATATATATATATATTTTTTAAATAATTTGGTTGCTTCCATTTCTTTGAAGAGTCTGAAAAGTTTCTTTACAACATTTTTGTGCTTGGATTCAGCCATAGTAGGAAAAGTTTGTTATAGTATTAACCTGTAGTAATGAGAGTTCTTTTGTAGAGCTGGTTGATAGTGACTAGACACTATGCTATTGTTCTATACATCATAGGTTTGTAACAGAAAAAGAAACATCCTTCCTTCTAGGAAGTATATTTCAATATCTACATTTGTTATCTGAGTTATGTTGCATTATTGCCATACAGGTTAGACGGGGATATATTTTATCACCTTTTTTGTTCAATTTGTATGCTGAAGTGATCATGGGGAAATTAGATCTCAAACTGCCTGATGTTAGAGTGTAGATTGGGGGAAGAACCATAAATAATTTGAGGTACGCAGATGATACAATACTATTCACTGAAAATAAGGAAGACCTGGAAAAAATGATCTGGAAAATCAAGGACAAAAGTGAAAAAGCGATCGAGTCTTAACATCAGGAAAACAAAGTTAATGACAACAGCTGCAGATGGGCACAAGACATTTAAAATCAACAATGAGGAAATTAAATTATTTCAAGAATTTATCTTCCTTGGATCCAAAATTGTTCACGGTAGCAGTTCTACTGAAATAAAGTGCAGGATAACCATAGGCCATACTGCAATGGTTAACATGAATAAGATCTTGGGAAACAATATATTGATATAAATACAACAAACAGGCTAGTTAGAGCAAACATTTTCCCTATAATGATGATGGTTGCAAGAGTTGGACATTAAGAATGGTTGATCAAAGAAGAATTGATGCCTTTGAACAGTTGGTGTAAATTATTGAGTATACCATATCATAGACAGCCAGAGTAATTAACAGGGAGGTGCTAATTGTATAAAACCAGACACCAGTAGAAACTAAAGACTGTCTGATTTACTTTGGCTATGGCATGCGGGCAAATTCATTGGGGAAGGCAATGATGCTAGGAATGGTTAGTGGAACAAAAAGAAGAGAATGTACCCAAAGAACGTGCTGGCTTGATGACAACAGATCTAATACAAAGTTGAACTTGCAACAATTGAAAGAAGCCTTTGCTTCGCAGAGTATAATGGAGAGCACTTCTTATAACGTTGCCAGGAGTAGGACATAACCAATGGTTAAAACAACAACAAATTTGTTATATCTAGCAGCATAATCAGCATTGGTAGTTTCCCAGGACATTAAGAACCTTAGCCCTAGCATACATACCTTTATCTTATTAATTATCTATTTCAGAAAAGGACAATGAATAAAAGCAGAATAGTTTTCAAATGTTATATCAGAGAAGTTAGGTAATAACGATGTTTTTAAAAAACATTAAATGAATGTCAATTAAATTTGAAAAAATATTAGTTGAAAATGTATTCAATAATAACAATAATTAGTATATTAAATTTTTTCAAAGATTTGCATCAGATTCTTTTTCATTTTAAAAGTCCTTTTGATTAAATGTTTTCAAATTGCAGGTGGTCTGGACGTAATCACCGTGAGAAGATTGGGGTCCATGTCCTCTTTGACCAGGTATTAAACATGGAACCTTACTGCTGCAGGGATACTTTCTCCTCTCTTGACAAAGAGACCTTTGTCTATGACCTCTCGGCTGTGGTGATGCATCACGGGAAAGGGTTTGGCTCAGGACATTACACGGCATATTGCTACAACACAGAGGGAGGTGCGTGAGCCTTATTACAGGGGGAAAAATTAATGCATCTTATAAATTTATCTCTTTCATAAAAACATATTTGTTTTGTTTGAGTTTATATTGCTCCGCTTTCACTTTGCACTGATATCATTAGAATGAAAAAAATCTATTAGGTTTCTATAGCTTAAACACAATGAGGAGAAACTTTATTGCTTGCTTTTTTTTTAAAAAAAAGTTTACTTTCTTTCTCAGGCTGGCATTTTATTTTATTGTGTGTGCATGTCAGACAGGATCAGAGCGATTGATGTTTCCACTACTTAAGCTGAGAAATCTGTTGTGAAGAATTTAATTACTTCGTCTCCAATCAGTTATTGTGTTCCTTTGTAAAATATTTGTATTGTATTTTTCCAAACTTCTGTAGGAAGAGTTAGAATTATTTTTTCTCTTAAATATCATTCAGAAATATCCATGAAACAGAAAAGCTGAGATCAAGAGAGTCTTTTTAAGTTACAATCAGAATCTCAAACCTTCTCTTGGGTTTATGGAATTGATTGCATTATTCTTTGGATGTCTTTTCCCCAATGACTATTTAAAAAGAATTTGTTGGACCATAATCTTGCCATTAATATTCTATGTTTTTTCCCCCTCCTTTTTAGGGTTTTGGGTCCACTGCAATGACTCCAAACTGAATGTATGTAGCGTGGAGGAGGTATGCAAAACCCAAGCATACATTCTTTTTTATACACAAAGAACTATACAGGGCAGAGCAAGTATCTCAGAAACACAACTTCAAGCTCAGGTGCTGTCTAAACACAATGTTAGAAGACTGACACTCCCCTGAAAGGAGACATTATTCTCAATCAACTGATTCTTTTTCAAAAGCCTTTGGAATTAATTCAGCTAGGCAGGAACAAATACTGTTGCAAGAATTTTGGATCCACCGTCTGGAAAATTTGTCCTCCTACTATGTGCAACTTTGTTCTATAAGATTGTAGCAGAACATCTATTTTTTTTAAAAAGGCAGATGCATTTGTAAACCCTTCCTCCTCCAAACAAAGAGTAACAGCCTCCAATGTGTACGACCATTTATCTTCTTTCAAAGAGGAATTGCTATGTGGTATGAAAAAGTAGGTACATTCAAAACTTCTGTGTACAGTCAGGATACAAAGCCATTTAACTGACCATAATTCTATACATTACTTAAGAAAATATATGAATAGTAGAATTCTATCTCTGTTCTGTTGATGTGGTGAACTGTTGTTGCACCTCTTGGTGAAAATGACTCACCAATTATCATGCATTGTTCTTTTCAACCAACATAATTTAGGTAGATAGAATTGTACTATACAAAAACTCTAAAACTCTTAACAATGATTTTTCTAAACTGGGAAAATATGTTCATTGGTCCTTGTTTATATCTTTCGGGTAACAAATGTTTGTACCCTACAATTACTCCAATCTGTTAAAATGAACAAAAGTGGAAATTATATACACATCTGAGTAATTTGTTGCATACCTCAATTTGAACCTGTGCTAGAAATTACAAGTACTGTTTTTCTTCCCCACCTTATCTTATTGTTATCTACTAACAAGACAGCAACATAAACTGAACTTGCAACCTTTTCTTGTGTAATTATAATAGTTAATATGGGATACATTACTTTCAAGACTTTCATCATCTATTGTTTATCTTATGTTGATCACTGTATGAATAGGTCTTGTGACTCCATTCAGGTTCACAGTGAAATTTAGGTTTTTAGTATTACTGACACATCGTTCAACAAACACAGATTTTTTAAGATCAACTTTCCCTAAATGCATAAAACATTTGCATATGCAAGAAAAAATGGTCAGGAATATAATAGCTATTAATAGCAAGATCATTTCACCCTAATAATCTCCTTTTCATGACCATTTTTCCATTCAGTTTTCCCTTTGTTGTGTTTTTGGGAAGTCTCAGAGAGGTTTATTTTGGAGTCTTATGGCAAAAAAGATTGCACCTAAACTGTGCATCTATATTCTCTTTTCCCTCAGTTGCTGTTCTTGCTGTCTCAGAGACATCATACACATACAGCTCTGGAAATCTAACAGTAAAAATCTAGTATACTGTATATCTTAAAGGAAAAGCCACGTCACATTAAATATCACTAACATCCAATTTATCATGGCTACTTTTAACTGTTAACCTTTCATGATTATTGCTATTTCAGTTCTTTATGAAGGGCATATTTGGAAAATACAGACCTCACTGCAGCTAAGCCACTTGCTGCCTTTCAGTTAAGAAATACTGATGTACAGCATACAAATCCCATGTTATTCACTTAAGATACATGAAATGGATTCTTTTGCTGGTTTGTACAAAGGTTTAAAAAATTCACAGGATCTTTAATAGCTGATTGTATTTGTACTAGCCAACCAAGAATATAAATTGCTGTGTATAAGATTCAGCTTTCAGCAGGGTGGGAGAAATCAGTGTCTATGGAGATATGTAACAAGCCCAACTCAAATATGGTAGTGTCAAGCTGGAGGATTTAAAAACAAAAATGGACATGGTTCAGGCACATGCAATGTTTTTATGTGCTTTCCTGTGGTAATTCTGAATTGGTATTTTAAATCCATCAGCAAAATCCTAGTGAAATAGAATCAGAAAAATAATTAAAGAAAAAGTTGTCTCTTCTCATCCTGCTAGGGAACAATATTGGAAGTGCATGGTATTGGTATATGCAGTGTTAGTCTTGACCCTTCTGATTCTATCAAATTATAGTCTCCAGTCAGACAGCTAGGAACACGCAGAGCCCAGGTATGACTTATAAAACAACATAATTGTCATTCTAGAAAGTTTTATTTTAGCAGAAGCATTCTTGATAATAAATTCACAATTCAACTACTGTAATTATTAAGAGACATTTAAGGAATGTAATATAACTTGAATCAAGGAGCAGAGCTTTTTTGGGTAGGATTGACTTTGAATGGTGAATTAAAGTGCAAAAATCAGCACAAGGTTTTTTTACAGCATGAAAAGCTTTGTAAGAATTATCTCCAGAAAAGATAGTTGGGACTGACATGCAGGCCTCACTTATTTTGCTTCAATATTATCATTATTTCAGATTATTCCTCTATGTAAGAATCTTAAAACAAAAATGAAAGGTGGCCATTTTTAAAAATCAAGATCTTTCAGCCACTGCCATTTGCCCTTACCCATTCTTTTTGCTCCCATTATTTGTTTTCTTAATGTCTTCCTCATTGAGTGCCATAAAATATCTTGCTCCCCCAACTCCACCACACCCCAATAATTCAAAACAAGACCAAGAATATCTTGCATGTAATGTTCCAGTTGTTTCTACTCTCATAAAGAAAAAAAATGCTGCCTGGCAGCTAAATAATTGAGAGAGTTCTCAGAGGCTCTAATGCATGGATTCTATAAGAGATTTGAGATCTTGAGCTCTCTTATGAGCCCATCGCTTTCTTTCTTGTCCTTGCAGGAAATGGCTGATGCAGAATTGATCCTTGTGAGGTATTCAGAACTATAGATGCCTCTAAAGGTTACCCACCTCCAGAAAAGGCAAAAGTAGAGAGATTGATAAAAAAAACTGGCACAGCTTCCATTAATACTGTTGGAGTATTACATCCATATTTGAGCAAATAGGAACACCTGACACTTATAGGAGATATATGGGGAAGATAATAGAGAGGTGGGTGTATTAATAGCCATGAATGTTTTACATTTCCCAAGATTTGAAAAGTCATAGTCTCTCATGTGGGTAATAGTGCCATGGGATATAAAAAATGTGCAATTAAGAGTTATCTTGAGAGATGGAAGTAACTTACTTTTGAATTCAGCTTGCTGTTCCCAACACTGTGAGGTTTCTGTAATATTAGCTTTTATTTGGAAGCGATAGTGTATAGCATTTTTATGCTGTTTCTTTTATATCTGCTGCAAGCAGTGTTCTTGCTATTCTTTGTACACTGTTTTAAAGTGTCCTGGTTGGCAGAAAATGAAATAATCGATAATTCTATCTATTGCCATTATAATCGAAGCCTAACAGAATAATAAATGATACCATGTCTTCCCTTATTATTATTTTTCTCTAGCCACATTCAACTCCTTTCTTTGCATATATATTAATTGCAGGGATGACAGGATCAACCAGCCCTGATTTGAAAATATTTATCATAGAGTAAGTGATTCATTCACACAAAACATAGTATACCAGCAAAGATATGACTAAAGGCATATATGTACCTGTTAAACCATGGCAAGTAGTTTAGTCATGTTAAGAGTTACATGGTCCTAAGAATGCTAACTAGGGAGCAAGCCCATTAACTTGAGTAACTTACTTCTGCATAGATATTTTTGGGAAACAACTTTTTAATTTACCTACAAAAGTAAGCTGACTACATTTAAAACTTAATCAGCTAATTTTATGCCTATTCACTCAAAAGTTGAGTGAAGCAATTCAGGACATAATTTTTCTAAAAGGCTATCAAATCAGATATAAATCAGATTTTATTAATTTGATTTACCTGTATCTCTAAAATTTGCAGAAGAATAAGCAGCTCCTAATAAAAAATAAATGCATAGGAAGAAGGAAAATAAAATAATGGCTATTTTTCCTATTAGATAACAATGGAAAATATTACCAACTTTATCAAGCAAATTAATTAGGACAATATCCTAGCATATTTCTTTATTATACGATAAAGCTGAAGCATGGAGACGTTTTTTTATTGCGGTCACTTTTGAATGAGCTGTTTTCATTTACTTCAGGGAAAGTTTCTATACACAAAAATTAAAATGCACAAGTAAATGTGTTGTATGGATTCATAAGGAGATGCTAAGAAAAAAACATGTCTCTTTATATATACAATCTCTGATTGTAAAATTCCATATTTTATGAATGTTATAGCTAAGGAAAGAAAGTGAATGAGTTAATTTTGAAATAATAATCCCCAGCACAAATTGCAAGTCACATCCAACAGTATTGCTGACTATTATGTTTATGGATTGAGTGAAAGTTGGGTATAGGATTAATTTTCCCTCCTGCTAAAACTTTATGAACAATGTTTTGAAGTTTAAAATGGTGCCTTGTACCTAACTATATTTTGCATGGGACACAACTTTTTAGTTTCTTCACTCCCAGATCTGAGTCTTTACAATACTTAGGTAGCAGGTTTGGGTTTTTTAAAACATTTCTTATCTGTATGTGAATGGAAAAATGTTTCCTACCAGCAACTTGATGTATTTTATTGTATATGTCTAAATACTGTATTTCTAATGATGCAAATGGTTTGCTCAAAAGTAGATCATTTTGGGTTTTGTGTTAAGTCTTTGTCGGTATTTTTTAATTTTTTTAGATAGGATTATTCCTCTTTAAGCAAGTAATTCGTAATTAAAACACAAATGGTAAGAATGCCTAGAGCAGCTTATTGACAAAGCAGTTTGAAAAAGGCTCTTAAACTACTGATTGGTGCCTTGCATGATAATGGTTCTCATTTGCCATGATGTTCTTTCTCTTCTGTTAAAGATGACAATGACTCAACATATCTTCATGCAGATAATACTTACTATGAATCAGGCATATATATTTCGGTATAAAAAAGATTAACAGATCAACCATATACTGAATACTATTTCATGAAATAAGACCTAACATCTAGTTGTCTAATAACTGAAAATACATTCTTGAATACAGTACTTTGAGTAAGATTCATGGTTACTATTGCATAGCTGTAATGTGCCTCTTTTGAGTTGTAGCACTTCTCAGTAGGGTCAAGACTGCGGGATTATTTGTAATGCAGAACATGCAACAATGCTGATGCAGGCTGAACTGTGCTCTTCAAATTCACTTTAAATGGGATTGTAAATGGAGATGATAAAAATGCTACCAAGTGTTAAAATATTTCATTTGAACATAAAGGTTTGGATATATGCATGCATTATCAATTGAATCTAAAAATTCACATCTCAATTGCCACTGTTGCTTAGTAAAATAAGAATGGCCTCTTCTATATATTCAGCCCAGCAGTAAGACGAAAGAATGTTATTACATCTATACATTTAATAGTAAAATTATACAATTGTGGATGCTATGTAATACTTATAATACATAGTGTCTTGTAAAATTCCTTACAAATCCAATACAACATGTAAGAAATGATTGGAACTGAACACAAACATAAACTTGTTCCTAGTGCTGCTATAATCCTACAGTTAAGGAAAATCAATTTTATTACCTAGGAATCCAGCAAAATATAAGATGAATAGTGATCTTAGTAAAATGTTTACCACCACTTAGGAAATTCCAATACATATACTGCAGTTCTGCAGAATAAATCATTAACGATTGGGAGACTTAAAAATTAACTCCTAAGTGAAGTGGTAGTTGAAGCAGTCTGGGTTTAGAGTTGATGCTTTTATTCCAGCGGCAGATAGTATTCTGCCAGCAAACAAACTTAATTCTTTTCCCATTCCAATCAGTTCAGAGAGAATTTATTTCCATAAAATCTTAAGATTTAGTATATTAGCCGTATTATACTAAAATTGAGTAGGCTTTATTTCTATTTGCTTTTTGAAATTGTATAGAAAATGCTTTTACCTAAAGTATGCTGAATGCTTGGATTAGATTGTGGGTTTTCAGTATACAAAATTCAATAGGTCTTCTCTGAGAATTGATATATTTTGACACCAAAACAACCCTATTTCACACTGAAAAGTTGAATTTAAAGGCGGTTCCTAAACGCAAGGATTCTCTACTTTGTTCTTACTGCTAATATTATTCTGTAAGAGTAGCAAAAGTTGTTAAAATGTCTTTTGGAAGAGTTGAGTATTAATTTACAACTTCACTTTTTACTACTTATATAATCTTAATTATTGGAGTGGTCTTATTCTACATTTACAGAGTACATGATACTGCCTCTCCTACAAGGTTTTGTAGAATGGAAGTGAATAAAGGAGGACAGACCTGTGTATCCAGCAGTCTGTCAATCTGTTTTTAAACTTAATCTAATCTATTTAGATGGATTTAAAGTGTTTTGAATGCAAGACCTTTAGTGACACAAAGATGGAAAATGACATTTTCTGTCCATTAAGTACAGCTCTGCCAGGATTACATTCTTTGTCTTTTTGTTATCTATGATGACTACTGATAGAGTTATTGGCTTGTGTTTCTTTTGGATTAAGCTATCCTTTATCCAAATTTTGAAAACTCTTTCTGATGAAAAATCATTCTGCTTTTGCTAACTAACATATTAAAAGATGTTTTGCAAAGGCAGCGGCAATCTTCCAGAAGAGGCAAAAAATCTCAACGTAAAAAAAATACCTTTCATAAATATATTCCAGTTAACTTGAAAGGCACAGAGAGCAATTCAAGGAATCAAAATGCTATGCAACAGAATTTTTTCCACGTATAACATACAATCAACTCAAAGCACCATACAACTGTTATATCTGCTGAAATTTGTCCATAATTAACCCTCACCTAGGCCTTTTTAAAATGTATTTTTTCCGTTCAATAGTTAATAGTCCTACTTAAACACAGGACTGGGGCTTGTTACTTCTTTAAAAGTGAAATATGAATCATGTTTTTATGATTTTGTAAATCTCTACTCTTTTTACCTTGTTTTGTAAGCTGAAATTTCCTATTAAAAAATAAAAAAGTCCAGTGCACTGGCATGTCTTTATTTCACATTTCTGGTCAGAATCTAACAGTTCAATTCTGCAAAATAATGTACATATATAAAAATGTTTTAGCAAAACAAAAACCAACAATAGAATACTGTTATCTATTATTATTTGAGTCAATTAAGCATAGTGAAGAATGATGTAGAAGTAAAATATTTGTTTTCTCCAATTCTTGCTATTTTCTCATGTAGAGGGAAGTTCAGATTTGTAAAATCTGTAAAGAATGTAATGGTAAAAAAAATTAGAGGGTTGATGGCACTACTTAACTGACTAAAAAGCAATATATAGCCTTTTCACAAATATACATAATCTATAACTTACAACTCTCATTTTCAAGTTGTTATTCTGGGAGAATGTAAAATAAACCCTAAAAGATTTTTAAATTCTATAGCTAATCATAGTTAGGGCTACAATTGCTTAGTGATAAATAAAGATTTTAAGAAAGATTGTACATTTTCATATTTTCATGAAGGCTACAGAATTAAAATCTCACATTAAACTTTCAAATCCACTTATTGACAAAGACATCACATTTGTTGTATGTTCTTAGCAAAGGTGTAGTTTCAGGGATACAAGAATAACTAATCAGTTTAATACTTAATAGTCTTCCAACTACCACTAAATATTTTTATATCAAGTATCTCTCTAACGTATTTCTTGCAGACAAATTCAAATAAAATTTGAAATCTTTGCTAAAATGCCTGCTTAGGTATGTTTACAATATTCCAGTATGTGAACAAATTGTCTTACAAAATCTAACAGGTTTAATGGCTATATTTGTACACATTTGTACATTGGTAGTATTTTTCCTCTGCATTTTCGAATAAGAACAATAAATTCACCCCCTTATGTTAAAATGGCTGTGGTATAAGAACTTGGTAGAAGGGTTTTTATAGGATGAGTCAAATACACAGCCTCCTTGCCTCAGTTGAAGACATTCTACTTACCATCTGCTGAGGAATAGCAAAGCCTCCATTTCATTGCCAGCCCACTGGAGGAGTAGGCTGAAATTGATCTGAGGTACTCTGGCTTGAAAATAGTTTTCCTTGGGAAAAGGGAAGAAAACCTATGCAAACATTTTCATGGATGTAGAGGAGGTGCTTCCTGCTAAAGGGCACTGCCTAATTTTGGTTTCAAAATTATTCACTTAAAAATACCAACCACCTATTTACTAGGAGGTTGATATTCATATGACACACACATCAAAGTGCTCTGTAGGACCTAATACCAATTCCTGCCTCTGCAAAAATTTACATTTGATGCTTGTTATTTGCCAGTTTTTGCAAGGATATAGCCAGTTGTCAGTTTGCTGCATTTGAGCCCTTGAATTCCAGAATGGAAATTTCATACACTGTATAATAAACATGGGGCATTGAGAATAGGAAGGAAGAAAAGACTTGGTAGAGGTAAGAAGAATAGTTTGGCGCAACTAGTAAAAAGTAAGGACTGAATTCAAATTTTGTCCTTGCTGTTGGATGCACCAGAAACCACACTGGGAAAAATTGAATCTCCCTTACCTACTACCAATACCAAATATATAAAAAAAGATTGGAGTAAGCTCTTTTGGAAAGCTGCCCACCAATAATTATCAGGCTCAAACTAAGTACCTGCTTCTCCCCCCCAAGAAGAGCTAATTTAGTTGCTGAGACATTCATGTTTCATTGAGACTTTAGGGAGGCAGAATATTGCTTTGAAATCCCAACTTCCATCTGCATCTTAGGTCTATGTAATTTTCCTAAGTTGTTTGTAGCAGGACAGAGCATCTGTTCAGGGTTGGCAGGACCCTTCCCACAGCTGTTTTTGGAGAATCAGCTATTTTCACTGAGGGCAGCTAAACTGTCTTTTCCCAAGGCCTATTAAAAGATAGGCTGTGAAAACTGTGAGTTTTAAACACTATACTTTATTCCCATCTCAAGGACAGGAGAAAAATCTATTTGCCCCCCAAATTAACTTTTGACAATATTAGAAAAGGCATAGTTTCTTTAAAATTAAAGATAACTGGACAATTTTTGCCTAATCTCAATTTTAAGCCAAACAATAAAAAAGGGCTGGGCTGATATTTAAAGTAATCAATACAAAGATCATAAATGTAGCACATTTTATACAAAATTAGGGAAAGGGAGGACTGAAAATAACAAAACATGCTTTGTGTCATGCCATGACTTATATTTGCATGCGATATTGGGACCCAAGTATATAATTGTGGCACTTATATGTGTCACTAGATGAATATTGTCATTTTGGCACAATTGTGATTTGCTTTTAAAAAAAAACCAAGGGTTCTTAGAATTTTTTTATCCTGTCCTTATTATTTTTAAGTAACTTAAGGCACCAAACATATCTAAACTTTCTTCTATTTTTCTACACCTGCCCTGTGAGGTAAGGTGGACTGATCCAAAGTCACCCAGCTGGCTTTCATGCTTAAAGTAGAACCAGAACTCACAGTCTTCTGGTTTCTAGTCTGATATCATTACCACTGGATCAAGCTGTGTTTCATAAAACAAGTGTAATCAGTTTAATAATTAATTGGGCTTGACATAAATGAATAATTTGCTTAATAAACATATTAAGAAATTACACACTATGGTATTTATATACTCACCTGTTATGCAACAGGTTGTGGTGCCATCAAATCAATGTCTGTTAAGTTTCTGGCTACCCAGACACCTACTGCAAAGAGTCCCAGATTAACAATGAGGTTTCTGTAACAAATACAAGTGAGAGCTAATGACAACTGATATTGCTAATACAGAATGCTAATACAGAATTTTCTATCTAGAAACACTGAAAGAGTATTCTTAGGTTACAACACTATCAAATAACATTTTTTTCAGTTGCAGAAATGATCTATATGTTTTACTGTGCTTTGGGGGGACTTTTTCTAACCCAAAATCTTTTAATACTGGTACCGTATATTCCGGCGTATAAGACGACTTTTGAGACCCCAAAAAGTCAACCAAAAATCGGGGGTCGTCTTATACGCCGAGTATACGCAGGCGGCAGTCAGAAACGGAGCAGAGAAGCTTCTCTGCTCATTTTCTGACTGCCGCCTGGCTCCCCGGTTAGCAGTCTCCTGGAGTCTGCCCGTGGATGAGTGGAGGAACAGCCGCACTTCCAGGGCTGTCCAGGGCTGTCCGCCACCTGGGCGGGGAGGGAGATGGGTGTACGGTGCCCGGACAGCCTCCGCGGCATTTAGATAGCCTGCAGCCTTGGGTCCTCACCCTGCCCGCCCGCTCGCTCCTGGCTCGCTGGCATG
>JAPKID020001530.1:0-14645 GCA_026931265.2 Tropidonophis doriae
ACAGACATATCAATGCAGCTTTTGCAGCAACAGTTTTACAATCCTCTTTCTCTTTTCCCAGGATTTGTTTGTTTTCCAGTAGCTTTGCACCTCAGGTGGAGTTAGGACTCAGGGTTTCCTAGTTTCCAATTTGATGGCTTAACCACTACACCAAACTGGCTTTCTACAACTGGAAGAAAGGATGAGAATTTGTGGGAAGATCTGGGTAAAAGGTTGAACTAGGTCTAGAAATCATAGATTGGCATATCAGATATACTTCTTCCTGGTTGAGAATGAGAAGATTTTATGGATGAGTCAATCCAGTAGTTATTTTTAAAATATAAACAGTATTGCTTCCCAGTTTAACAAGATCATTTAATGTATGAAATGTATGTATGTTAAATTGGAGAAATAGCAAATTGGAGATTAATTCCAAAGTACATGTATGCAACTATCCAATTTTGTTTCAGGTATTGTCACATTTTCACTAGCTTTTATATTTCAGTTGAATTAATGAGGACATTTTGTTGCAAAAATATGGATATGTTGACTAAATCAACAAAAGATGAGTGGTTCTATTATTCCCATGAACCATCATCAAAAAGTCTTCAGTTAAACATAATTTCTTGTCTCATCCAAATGTTTATTACTTGAATGATTGCATTTTTATAGCACCTAATCATAGGAAGTCTCTGGATGGCATATAATATGTTAAATCCTGATTTGAAGTTTGGCTTTATTTCCTGGCTTAATCTACATCTTTTAATTTCAGTTTCTTCATTTAGATGATAAATTCCCAGTCTGGATGAAGACTTATTGGTTGTCAGATGATATAAAAGGAATGTAAAGGGGATGTGTAAATGAATGAGTGATTTATTTATAGACAGACTGCAGATAATATATAGTACTGTATACATAACATAAAGACTATCATAGACTTTACAGTATATATAGAAAACAACATTAAGATATTTAAGTTCATGTTACATAAAGAACACGATAGTGTGTTAAAACAAAGTTATAAGTATATTATATTGCTTAAGTAACAATCAGGTACAAAAATTGTTGGTTTTGCACTGTGGCCTTTATAGGTTTGAGGTGTACCACTCAATGTAACCTTGGGCAGACTGAGAAAGATGGATTCTTTACATAATCTGTCATGACTTGTTTCTCACATTTATTGGTTAAGCTCCAGTGATACTTTCATACAGGTCAAGAGATCACACAATATATTGACAGTGACATAAAATGGTTCAGTTCTTAGGTTGCAAAACTGTAAGTATGCACAAGTTTAGAGTGAAAACATTAACAGTTGATTCTTGTTCTAAGAATATAGTGTAACTTTAAAAAAAAGTCGGTTCTACTATATTGCTCAATATCTTGAAGCAATAGGATACAATATGCTGGAACAAGAAGCAAGCTATAGATCTAACTAGAGTCACACATTAAATCTTATAACATCTGAATTCATGATAACACTTGTGTTGGGAACTGTTTATGCAGGAACTATTTGCAATTTCTTTGACTTGCACAGAAAAGGGAAGGCAAAAGGGAGAAAGGGGGAGCCAGGTACGCAAGACCCGGGAATTAGAAACTATACAAGGAACCGAAACTTATACCTCAATCCACCACGGTTATGCTTATAGTGCTCTGTGCCACTGCCACACCATAAAGCCATGTATTTTAATATTGTATCTGCCCTAAGTTACTAAGTCAGATTCTGAAAAACGTTAAGGGAGAACACACAAAATGCAGTAATCCAGAATACTGCAATGCATGGGTTTACAGACGGGGGGGGGGGGAGGGAGTGAGGGAGTGGGGAGATGAAAAAGAGGAGGGAGGGAGGGGGAGTGATGCGTAGGTTTTCACACAATCCAGCCCTTTTGAGTTGTTGTATGGGAGAATGTCAAGAGATGCTGTAAAGCTGGTCTAATAAAGTTTCAGAACCAAGAGCTTGGGTATGTGAGTTCTTATGCAAGGGAGAACATTGCAAAAATTCAGTGACATCTACAGAAACACTGGTATAAGAACGCAAAACTGCTAAGATAATATTAACAATAGCAAGATATCTTTAGACTGGCATGTTGCTTCTGTTCCCAGGTCAGGAATTGAAATTGCAAACTCAATGGCCAGATGGTGCTACAGAAGGTGGACACTGTCAACTTCAAAATAGAGTTGGAGATTAGAAAAATTAAAGCATGTCATGTAAATCCTTTGAGGAACTAGCGTGAAAGAAAGCATTCACTAGATGCTCTTTTACTAGATGCTCACCAATCAGAACATCTAGCAGAGCAAGTATCTAGAGTAGACTGAGACATATCACTCCTATTAGGGTAGAAAGATGCTCCACAGATGTTGGCTGAGTCATATCTCCTTGAGCATTTCAGTTGCACAGTCTTCCTTGTGTGGGCATGAGCAAAATATTACTTTTTCTACTTTCTGCTTCATGGCTGACAAAAGCCAAAGAAAACCAATAGACCACTTGCACTGAGATATCAATCAAACCCCACAGGTTGCCATCACTTTGAGAACAGAGCAGCCTGGAGGGTTTAAGGCCATGATGGTGAACGTATGGCACGCATGCACAGATGGCACGTGGAGCCATTTGCCCTGTCAGTTCCAACACACATGCATGCGCTGACCAGCTGACTTCAGCCTTCTTTTTCAGCCGTTTTTCGCCCTCCAGAGGCTTTAGGAAAGCCTCTGAAGTTTCCAGAGGGCCTCTGGGAAAGCAGGGTAGGCTGTTTTTGCCCTCCCCAGGCTCCTAGAAAGCCTCTGGAACCTGCGAGGGCAAAAAATAGGTCCACTGTGCACCAAAAGTGGGGGGGGGGGGATGGCAGGGATTGTGCAGGCATGCATGTAGGGGTTTCACAGGCATTTGTGCGGGAGTCATATGCATAGCATTAGGGGTGTGGCATGCCTGTGAATGACCCTTCCATGTGCTCCCCCCGCTTTTGGCACACGATGGGAAAAAGGTTAGCCATCACTGGTCTAAGGATTTGATATAAAAGCAGTGCAAGATACCACTTCAGGTTTTAAAAATCATTTTATTAAGAGACATGACCAGGTAGGCCAGACCATGAAATCATCTGTATTGAAATTTGCTATAATAATAGAATCTTATGAGCCTGATTGTGAGGCATCCTTCTCTGTGTCCTTCTCACTCCTTCTTATAACCCAGTGAATTAAGGAGGCATGTCCCTGAGCAGCTTCTGAATATTATGTTTCTGTTGTTGTTGTTTTTTAAATATTGCTTTTCCTCTTTCTCTAGGTAAGTGCTCTTACATATTTCCATCCAGGTCACCTTCCTTATTCTCTAACTAGGACTGTTTATTTTTTTATAATTTCAATATTTTGTTCTTTGAAATCTCACCTCATCCTTCAACTTCTTCCCAACATTTGCCTGAATTCATTAAATAATATTTACTTTACAGTAGCCCAAGATATGTGACTGACATCTCTCTACATTTTCTTCTCCACTTAATTTGAATTTCAACAAGATAGCAATAGCACTTAGACATATATTCTGCTTTACAGTACTTTACCGCCCTCTCTAAGCAGTTTATAGAGTCAGCATATTGCCCCCAACAATCTGGGTCCCACCTCAGAAGGATGGAAGGATAAGTCAACCTTGAGCCTGGTGGGATTTGAATTGCCAAATTGCAGGCAACTGACAGTCAGCAGAAGTAGCCGGTAGTACTGCTCTCTAACCCCTGTGCCACTGAAGTGCAGAGGTGTTCTCTTCTCCTCAAGATTTCTGACAGACCTTGAATCCATTGACCAATTCCCCTCTGTGGATCAGGATTAAATCCAAGATCGATGACCTCCTTGTTTTGTCTTTTGTAACGAAGAGAAATTAGAGATGTGCTAAATTTCCCACTCCAACCAGAGTTAGTTTTCCAGCAAATCAAAGTAATTTAATTATGATCACATAATAATGTGTGATAGTAAGACTATCACAATAGTCTGTCTTCTTAAGAATTTGTTGTGTTTGGTATAGAAAGGCATTGCTGATCTTTCTCCTAAAATATTCTATAGTAAATTGCAGAATTGTTTCTCTTTGGTCCTTATTTCTTTTAATTATACCAAGATAGTTCCAACAAGATTTCCATATTCAATGTAATGAATGTTATCAGCATTATACAACTTATTTGCATATAAATCACTCACCTCCCTCCCACTCTTTTTTTGTTTCAACCAAAATGTCCTCTAGTTCTATGTTTCCACCATGACTCTCATCCAGCCAAGCTTCTGTGATACATTAAGACAGAGGTGGTATTCAGCAGGTTCTGACCAGTTCTGGAGAACTGGTAGAGGAAATTTTGAGTAGTTCAGGGAACCAGTAAATACCACCTCTAACTGGCCATGCCTCTATCATTTCTCTGCCTTCTGAGTCCCAGCAGATTAGGAGGAAATGAGGATTTTGCAGTATCCTTCCCCTGGGGTGGGGTGAGAATGGAGATTTTACAGTATCCTTCCCCGCCATGCCCACCAAGCCATGCCCAATAAGCCATGCCAAGTCTACCAAGCATGCCCACAGAACTGGTAGTAAAATATTTTGAATTCCACCACTGATGTAAGATCATATCAACTTTTCTTTGTAATTATTGTTAATTGTATTTGGTTGTTCCATATGCAGCAGTGTTGGGAGTATTTCAGTATCTTTTGTGATTCTGACTTCCTCTATTATCTTGTGCAACCAAATTCCTAACGCCCATCCATTTTTTTCCCTAAACCCGTGCCTCTGTTTCTTCCTTCTTTCAAAGTAATTTAGAGCCCACATAATATCGTTAGGGTTAAGTTCACGGACTCCTTCCTTTACATGTGTGTCAGTAAAGATATATTGATATGAACGCTGCCTAACTATTTCCTTTGGTAATCACTCTTGAAAATCATTACCTTTGTTAGTGCTTCTTCATCTAACAAATTCCATCAGGCAATTTTTCAAATATTCTGAAAAAGGAAGCACTCATGAGTCAGAATTTCCTGGAGCAACAACACAATGAAAATTGTCTGGAGGGGGGGGATAAAGAAAACATGTAATAAAAGCTCGACTGTGCCAATTTTTAAAAAAGAAATCACTTTAAGTAAAGGGAGTCACCTAAAGATGCCTCCCAAAAAACAGCAAGTGCTTGTTAACAAGTCGTTCCCTACCACCACACATCTGTTCTTAAAGGCCATTATCCTTCCACACATTGGAGAAATGGGCCAGATTCTTGACATGTTGATAAACCCGCCTGTGTAAAAACACATGGAAAATAACATTGTTCTTTCAATGCTGAAGACATAACAAGCTGATCATAGTGAACATTAGGTCCTTCTACTTGCCTTGGCGCATAGAACACAGTGTCTTCTTTTAATTAAAAATGCTACCTTTGAATGTATATAATTAAGAAAGGAGGTGGTCAAATAATTGCTATCATGTGCCTTGCCTCTTCCTCTGAATATATTTGAGGGTTTGTAGCAATTACATATCTAAACCTGCCAAGGTTCTCTTTTTTTTTTTAATCTTCAAAAGAGATAAATAATAAAACTGGTGGCACAGTGTCATGACAACACATGGAATAAAGCTAGGCCTGTGCCAAATGTTCCACAGTGAACAGTTTGGAGGTTGAGGCTGTTGAAGGGGCTGATAAGTGTGATGAAACATGCTTTCCTTACTGATTTTATTTATCCTTCACCATCTGTACAGTACTTAGCCTGAGTCGGGTAGTAATTAAGGCACATGGTCAGCAAAAGCAACTAAAAGCATGTCTTTCCTCAGTTTGGGCTTTGAGATACCAACATGGAGCCATGTTTGATTGGCTACCAGAGTGAGGCACTAAAATGGAAAATGTGTTTTGCTTCAAATTTAGAAGCAAATAAAACAACCCCTACTGAAAGCATCACGTTAGAAATGTTGGTAGTATTCCCACAGAACAAAACTCAAGATGGCTCAAATTTTATACTCCAACAGAGCAATGTAACAACATTTTTCTTATATTTTCTCATTTTTGTTTATTAACTACTATGCAATGATTGTGATACATTTGATTGATTAATTAAGAAGAGATTTCTTTAGCCCACAATCCAAAACTGGCAGAATTTTTCTGTCATAAATATGGGTAATTCTCGGCTTAGGACCACAATTGAGCCCAAAATTTATGTCGTTAAGTGAGAAATTTGTGAGTTTGTCCCATTTTATGACTTTTCTTGCCACATTTGGTAAGTGAATCACTGCAATTGTTAAATTAGTAACAAGGTTGCTAAACGAATCTGGTTTCTCCATTGACTTTGCTTGTCAGAAGTTCACAAAAAGGGACCAGCTATGATTCTGGGACACCACTATCGTCATAAATGTCAGCCAGCTGTCAAGCATCCAAATGCAAATCACGTGATCATGGGATGCTACAATGGTCATAAGTGTGAAAAAGGGTCATAAGTCACTTTTTCAGTGCCACTGTAACTTTAACTGTTGTTAAATCGAGGGTTACATGTAAGTTCAACATTTTCCTAGTCATCTAAGATACAAGGATTCACTTCTAGGTCCCAGATACAAGTAGTCTTCGACATACAACAGTTAATTTGTTCAAACTTACAATGGCACTGAAAAAAAGTGACATATGACTGTTTTTCACACTCATGACTGTTGCAGCATTCCCAAGGTCACACAATCAAAATTCAGATGCTTGGCGACTGGCATATATTTATGACGATTGCAGTGTCCAAGGTTCATGTGATCACATTTTGCAACCTTCTGACAAAAAAGTTAGCAGAGAAGCCAAATGCTCTTAACAACCATGTTACTAACTTAACAATTGCAGTGATTCACTTAACAATGGCAAGAAAGCACTGTAACAACAATATCTACCAAGATACGCTCTATAGCACGCACATTTTGCATAGAAAACTTCAATTTAAAGCATCTTTAAATCTGAAGTCCTGATAGTATCTGCCAGCCAGTATAAAAAAGAACATACACCCTTTTTCCAGCTGAGGATCACACTCAACCAAGAGCATCCTTAGAGGGATGTAAAAATCAAGATGGCAGCCATGCCCATGATTGAAGTTTTGACCTTTTCTAATAGGCGTCATAGTGCCTATAAAAAGGGCAAGTCTTTGATTGTGTGATGACAGCTGCCATCCATTTTTAGCTCTCACTCCATGGATGACCTGCACTCAATCTTCAAAGTGGGTTGAAAAGGATGACACAAAACATGAATGAGCCAAGAAAAATCCTAAATTAATTAAATACAATTATTTCCCATGTACTTTTTAATGTTCTCCTGTCATTGTGGGGGGAAAAACCATTCCACAGGATGGCCATGCATATTTTGGGAGGGGATCTAGGGCCATGTGAAGCTTTTTGAGATTGTATGCAGACTCAGCACTGCCTGGTCAGCATCTGTTATTCAACCATCTGTGGTAGCTGGACCAGCCACAGTACAATCTCAGATTGAATAACTTCCTTGTGGAGAGAGGGCAGAAGATCACTTAAGCAGTAACAAAGCAGAATGGAAGTACTGACATGTATTACCAGGTCATACAGAGGCAAAAAGAGACTGAAAATGTTTTCAAGAACATTTCCCTATTTTGATAGTTATAAGTTTCAGTCTTATAAGCCACTCCACTTCCCTTCCCCAATGTACTCAAATATCCAGTCTGATGGCCACTAAAATGCATGTGTCAATAGAAATCTGTTTGCAGTGATTGGAGACCCATCTTGTGTGGTCTCCGCTATGCAGCATGTGGTTGTGATCGATATTTTGAAAAATGTGCTTTCTCTGTTGACAATTGTGGAGATTAATATTTCAAACAACAACCATAGGATAGGCCTTTTGCCAGACCTTACCTAGAAAAAAGGTAACTGGCTTCTCTCTGCCTTTCTACCATCCTTGGAGCTAATTACTTCCTTAGTGTAACACACATCTTCCGATTTTCATCTGTCAACTGTTAGAGGGCACACGCTTTGGCTTTGCTCTGCCTTGGCTAGCACAGTGGGCTCTCAAAGGACGGTGGGAATCTTCTGACTTGAACAGGGGCCAGGCATTTCTTCTTTAATCCTGCCTTGCACAGAGATAGGAAAGGAACTCAGGACAAGACACAGGATTTTCTTTTGCTCCCCACCACCACCGCAAGCTGTAAATACCTGACACATTATCACTATCCCTGTCAAAGTTCAGCCCTGATAACTATTCCAAGAAGAGGAGAGGGAAAAGGGACCTAACCATTAAGGGGGGAGATTAGCCCTGCCTTGGTGGCTCGTCTCTTAGCAAAAGCCTCACACATCACCTGCTCTTAAGACTGAAATGTGGCATTGCTTAACACAGAAGAGTTAAGTTCTTGTCAATCTACTGCCCAAGTTTCAGCTGCTGTAAAAAAAAAAAAGTAATAAGTATTCATTTCTACATACTAGTCCAAAAAAGCTTGGGATGATTCCAATCATTTCTTCAAAACATTCTGCAGCAATGGTAGAGAGTTGCTGATGAATGAAGAGATAGCCAGCAAAGAAAGACTTTTCTGAAGAAACTTTAGCCGAGTGTCCTCTGAGTTTAATGAAATGGTCCACATGATGAACATCCAAGTTTGAAGTTTGCATCCGGCCATGAACTACAGTTAGTGTCTTCATTTTGAGGGCCAAGATTCAACTCAGGAACTGTAATGTCTAATGTTTAGGTTAACACTTTGTAATAGATCAACTGACAATCTAGAAACTGAAATGGAAAAACCCTGGTTTCTGCTAACTATGATTTAGTGTGACATCTGAATTGACAATGTATAGAATGTTCCACATAGTATCAAGATGATGAATTGATCATAGTTTTCAAATACAACACAATGGCTGGGTTCTCATAGCTCAGTAAACTACAGAACAAGGTTCAGAAGCCACTCTAGCTGGCTTCAGAAGACACACTACTTCACAAACAGACTCATATTTTGGACTTAGTAGTGTTAGACCAGCTATAGCTCCACCATGACTACAAGGTGAAATTCACAGAACGTGCGTTTAGAATATCAATAACAGATAAAATTTTAAAAGCTGGAGGTTCTAGTGCATTTTTATACTTGGATGCATGCAACTGCTTTGAGTGAGGTATGGTGAACAAGTAGAGGTGAAGCGATCCAGCAGGAGAGAGAAGCGTTTTAACTGATAATTAGATTTCTTTCTAAATCCTATGCAAATGCATCCATTAAAAAAAAGTTGCAATTCTGAAATCTAAATTCGGCAAATGGATACTACTCTTTCTACTGATGGGCTTGCAATCACATCACCTGCCCATGGAACACTGATTCGTGATATATCCTGAAAATACACAAAATTATTCTGAAGTAAACTTTCTTAGGTTCAATAACTATGGTGAGCGATAGAAGAAGAGCAAAAATGTCATTCTTTCCATTAGGTATGTTTTGGGAGGAAAGGCTAAATGTTTTCTACACATCTTCCCATTGTTTCTAATCATCGCTTAAAGCTGAAGGCATCCGCATACTTTTTATTTTTCATAGTCTTGACATCTGGAGATACAAAAATTTGCATTTGTGTTGAATATACTTGCTGAGTGAAATCACAACAACATATTGTGCTTTTAAGATTCCCTCAAAGATATCCATTACAAATCACACGTGCATACATGCACATCCTTTCTAAAGCATCATTCTGAAGAAACCAACGTTTATATGCCATTTTCTGACATTGCTGTTACATGATTTAGAATGCCTATGTCTCACTGAAACCAGGGGCCTTATTTCTTAAAAGGCCAGATCAACTCAAATCTTTATTGCTGTCAAAGACCAGCATAAGGAGGGTGGGGTACAGCTTACAAGGCCAGAAACACTAATAAATTTCAGAGGTTTTCCTGGATGGTTAAAAAAAAAAATCAAAGCAATCGAGTCACACCCAGAAACTTTATATAATGTCCCTTCTTCTTCCTTCCCAGCTTCATGTTTTTTTAAATCATATGTTAACTTACGACATCTTTCTCACGCACATGAAAAGAAAACTTGGATAAATAGATGGATTAACACATGAATTGACATTGGATGTAGATGCATACATGTGAATATTCCTGTACATTATTTTGTTAAATGAAAAACTCTAAAAATTATGGGACAGTAAAAAAAATGATAAAAAAGTAACACACTTCCATATCGCTGTGAGGAAAGACACAAAAAAAGTGACATGAAGTCACCAAGAATCAAGTTCAGCCAGGTGCCTTTAAGTCTACGAGCTCTTTCCCTGAGGTCCATGTTTCACAGACTATTTGTGGGGGGGAAATCCATGGAAATGGCATCTCTTTGCATCTATGAACTGATCGGGGTCACTTGGGCAAATGGTTAAAGATTAGGAGGGAAAGGATCCTCAAAGACACTCATTTCTCCATGCCTGTTTCTCACCTATTGCTGGTTAAATGAGCCCCATGTTTAGGAGCGAAAATGAGCCTCCTCTTTCTATCAAAGATAGAGAGTATTAATCAAGAGTATTTTTTAAAAAAGAAGTTTTTATTTTTATTTCTGATATATACATTCGCAAATATACATTCTCATAAGTACTATTAATATTTAGGTGTTATCTTTTAATATTTATCACAATTCATTTAAAAATTTAGAAATATAATCTGGGTCTCTTTCCTGCCATCCCATACATCCATCTTATTTTACAACAACCCCACTACTTCTCCATCTCCTTTCCTCCCAACCTCCCTTCTCTACCTTCTTCTTTCCTCCTCTCCTTTCTCTTTTGTTCCTCCCCTCCCTCTCCCCCACTCCTCCTCTCTTCTTCCCTTTCCTACTCTCTCTACTACTCTTACTATCCCTCCCTTGCTTCCCCTCCTTTTCCCTTTCTTCTTTCCCTCTCTTTTCTCCCTCCTTCTGTTGTTGCATTTACTTATTTTCTTCTTTGCTCTGATGGATTTTTGGGATGGGATTCAAGCAATCCCAGTTCTATATTTACATAAAAATAGATTCCCTCCTCCACATTTTATTTTCACTGTAATAGTTCCACATACGTCATCCTTTGACTGTATATTTCTATATTAAGTATTAATCAAGTGTACTGAATGTCAAAAATAATACAGGTGTTTATGCCTCAAAAAATAAGTACATTTTATTAAAGAAGTGGCTTGCTGTTATAGAAAGACACTATTTGGGGAGGAGGATGAAGGAGAAAAAGAGAGGAAATTATCTATGATCTATTTTTCCTATAGGAAGCAGGTTGAAGGGGTAAGGTTTAAGAAGAAAGCATCAGATCTTGTGGTGGGGGCAGGGTTGAGGAGCTGTAGAGCATACACAAAACAGAAGGAATAAGGTGGAAGTCCATCACTAGCTATTTCTGCTCCTGACCTCCATAGCAATCAGTAGAATAATAATGGTAAAAGTGGATACTTCTAGAGATGTTTCTAACAGGTGCAATGTAGGTCAATAGGTTTATTTGTGCACATAATCATATCCCAACTTCCTTACCTTATTCAGAGGCAAGCAGACAGGCTATAGGCAAGCATTAACAAATGATAAAGCATCTTAAAGCTAAGATGATGATGATCATGTTATTCATTCAGTCATGTCTGACTCTTGGCAATTCTATGAGACAGGTCTCTCTACATCTTCTGATCTTGCTCTGAGTTTTTCTATGGCTGCTTTCAGCTTTGATGGTGTCCAGCCACTGAATTTTTTGATGGCCTGCTTTCCATTGGTGGGCTTCTACCAGTACGGACTGGTTCAGCTGAACTGGTAGTGGTTTGGCAGCCTAGGACCCAGGCCTGCCATGTCCCCGAACCAGTTCTCCAGTTGGCACCATAGATGCCACCATCTTCTTTTGGGCTTCTGCGCATGTGCAGACCAATTTTTATTGTAGTGCCTATGCACGCACAGTGCGCATCAAGTGCGTACGCTGTGCACCCACAAGCGAGCTGGCAGTAGTGGCTATCAAAATCCACCCCTCCTGCTTTTCTTTTATCTCTTTTAACTCTTCCAAACGCAATTGCTTTCTCTTAAAGCCAAGAAAAATCAGGCAAATAATATATCACTCAGGTGAAATTTTGCTAGGTTAGGTAATTTCAGAATGACATCAAGACCCCAAGTTGAACTTCCAGCTTAGCATTCTTTATGAAAGATCCTACAGTAATTTGATATTTCTTGCTACACTGATCCATCTAGTCCAATACAAATCTGCTTATCCAAAATCAAATTCTCATATGTTTGTTTCAGTCTTCTCTAGCCTGATGCCCAATAAATTTGTAGACCACCAGGTTGGAGAACCCTGGTCTGTTCTCACTTCTTCAGGACTTGTTGGAGACAGAGGAGTTTTTTTCTCACATCTTGAACATGCTCTTTCACTGGCAATGCCACAGAACGAGTAAGGAGCTACCTAAGGCTTCTCCTAAGCCTTGTGATCGATCAATCATTCTTGAAATGTAAATAACCTCTCTGGAATGAGAATTCTATCTATTTATGAATATGTGTTCTATCACAATCTAAATAAAAATGCACCTCAATATGAATTTGGCTAGATAGCTTTCACTTGGCCATGTGCTCGTCTATCTTTAAAACGAAAAGTCATAAGGGTCTTTTAGATTAAGTGTAGGGAAACTGGTCGCATTTCTTTTTGCTGATTCCCATTGTACCAACTCAGTTTGGTTTGGCTCCATTAGCTCAGCAAGAAAAAAAAATCTGCACGCTGGGTTTTTGTATGTGTGGATATGCATGTTTCTCTTAACACATGCTTATGCACACTTCTGCTGTTAGCAGAAGTGTGTTAGCACATTTTTTCTTAACCCAAAATTGTTCCCTATTTACTTTTTAGCATGTTTCCTTCATCTGTGCATTTTGGATCATCTGTCTGAACTAGGTACCACATTGCAACCTCTTGACACTTTCCATGTTTGTATGCCTTCCAATTCACCATCAGACAAAGGGGAGGAAGGAAGAATAATAAATTGTTGACAAAATTCAGCTTGAATTTTCAGCCATGCCATCTTTAGGACAATTTACAATCCAGTCTCAAGAGAGTATGGAACTGTTACTTGAACTTGTAAACATTAAGTATCTGAGAAAGGAAGGCATGCATGTTAAATGGAGGATGTTGTTAGTTGTGAAATCATGTCTGACCCATCGTGACCCTGTGGACAATGTTCCTCCAGGCCTTCCTGTCCTCTACCATCCTCTGGAGTCCATTCAAGCTCACGCCTACTGCTTTGGTGACTCCATTCAACCACCTCATTCTCTGCCGTCCCCTTCTTCTTTTGCCCTCAGTCTTTCCCAGCATTTGGCTCTTCTCCAGTGAGTCCTTCCTTCTCACTAGATGGCCAAAGTATTTGAGTTTCATCTTCAGGATCTGACCTTCTAAAGAGCAGTCAAGGTTGATCTCCTCTAGGACTGACCGGTTTGATCGCCTTGCAGTCCAAGGGACTTGCAGGAGTCTTCTCCAGCACCAAAGGCCTCAATGAATACAGGTAGAGGTGGACATAGCACACTGAAAATCACTTACAATGTCATGTATCCTCAGCAAAGCATAGATGCTTTTGAAACCGTGAGTTCTAAGGACAGCATTTAGTATGCCAAACTGAAATGGCTGAGTAGGAAAATAGGAAAGACTTTGCTAACACCCAGGAATATTGGTTTCAAATCATCAGCTTCAGAGATGTTTATTTCTTTCCATTTCTTGCCAAATCTCATTCTTTTTTTTTCCAGTGCCTTTTTCCTTTCCCTTCCTAGCCTCTCTTCACCAGATTGTGTTTTCTTGCTGTATATTTGTTTGCAACTTTGCTGCTAGAGGCATGCAGTGGGAGGGGGTGGGACTAGGACTGAAGGATTTTGGGCTATTAAACATGCCATTTGTTATTAATATAATGTGCAGAACAGTTACTAGAAGTCCAAAGCCATTCACGAGATGGTTTTTTTTTTAAATTCCACTAGAAACCACAAGATAATAAGAGGAGGCTCCAAGAGAGGTGTGGATTGCCCACAAGAGGTCTGAACGGCAACATGTATTTTTACTGGAAGTCTGCTTACTAGCCAAAACCTTTGGAAAGTCATGACACTAATTTGGCAAGGCACTATCTCCGTCTGTTTCACTGAAAACATCTTAGACAGCGTAATAAATAAAAGGCGCATCGTTTTTTCGGGGTTTTCAACTTGTCTTTCTCTTGGCCTGCAGTCTGTCAGCAGGCAGAGATTAGAGAATTGACTGGAGCTTTAGCAAATTTGGTTCGAGAGAAATCAGAGAGGTAGCCAGCCACCCCAGTGTTGAAATATTGCCAGCAAATGCATTAAATACAAACCAAACAAAAACCTCATCACCCCTCCATATACAAAGTTTTTTGAGTTTCTGCTCTGGGAAGTCTGCTGTAAAATATCAAGAATTATTTCAAAGGAAGGGCCAGGCTTATAACTTAAAAAAAAATAACCCAAACTTGATGCAGGAGCTATTTCTCATACGACAGGCTTGTTTTATAGTTAAATTTGCAATGGAAGAGTGCCAAAATTCTCTTGGCACTATTGAACCATAGGGTAGTGCAGGATTTCTTGATGTCTCAAGTGCTTACTCAGATCAGAAGCTTTCCCTGAATTTATTCTTCTTCTGGTACCAGTTTTTCTCTTGGTGGAATAGTTTTAATTCCCACAAATGCAGACATTCAGGAGCTCTGACACAGGTAAAATATTCTCTTGTTTGCTTTCTTGGGGGGGGGGGGGGG
>JAPKID020001531.1:0-14640 GCA_026931265.2 Tropidonophis doriae
CCCAGATGCGTCAGATGCGTATGTACTGGGGGTATCATGCACATAGAATTATGGCTGTGGGCACGCCCATGCACGACACCCCCCCCACCTCCGTGCTCTCCTCACTTTTGGCATGCAATGGCAAAAAGGTTACCATCACTGGCCTATAACATTATCTGAATGGACATATCTGAGCAGAGCAAATCATAAGTGTAAACAAACTTTCACAAAAGGTTTCATGTAGAAGTACCTTGAATGCACATTGTGTTTGGACTATGTGATAAATTCCTTTTGGGGGGGGGGGGAGAAGAGCTAATTGGCACAGCCCATATTAAGGTTCCATATAAGTTTGTTTGGTTGAAAACATCCAGCAGTAGTGATAATTTCTAACAAGTGCTAACTAAAATTGAAAGAATAACCTTGAAGTCTCTGTTTCAGTTAGGCCAATAACTTTAAAGTTAAAAATTAACACAGTTCATCCAGCAATCCCTAAAAGGTGTGCTCTAATCTCTTTCAAATAACTCTTTGGGTAAATCATTAGTACTTTAGCCTTAGTTTTTTTAAACATGTGATTAATCATTGTTAAGATAAAAACAAATTAATTGAAAGGAGTGTATGTTACTGAAGTATTTATATTTACAATTAGATTTGAAAGCTAAACTATGAAAATGGGCCTGATGCTAAAATGTTACCTCTGTTAGGGATCTCTCCTTTCTTGAGAGCATTAGGTGGATATACAAGCTAGCAAAAAGACTGAACTTCATAATTCAGGACTGAATAGTGCATTGTTATTGTAATGCACATATTTATTTAATACCTAACAGAAAGTTGACCGATGTCTCATGTCCGACTGCTAGAGAGAAGAAACTTTCTCACTAGAGTCCACATTGGTCTTGCTGCAGTGGTGAAATTCAAATTTTTTTACTACCAGTTCTGTGAGCGTGGCTTCATGAGCATGGCAGGAGAAGGGTATTGTAAAATCTCCATTTCCACCCCACTCTGGGGCTAGTCAGAGGTGATATTTGCCAGTTCTCTGAACTACTCAAAATTTCCGCTACCGATTCTCCAGAACCTGTCAGAACCTGCTGGATTTCACTCCTGTCTTGCCCCCTTGTTGCATTCCAGTGTCCAGGATGTTACATAGACTAATTTTTCAAAACTGAAATCTTCCATATGTTTTGGATTATAACTGTAATCACTCCCATTCTAGTTAAGGCTAATAGTATGTTTTTGGATTAACTTCTATCTGGTTAACATAGCTATATAAGATAGGTGTATTGCTCCTCTAAGAGAAGTATTACATTCCCTACTTGCCCTATTTTGAAGAGGACACCTTTTCTCATTTTTATTGCACTTCATTTATAAAAAACAGTTTGTAAACAGCCAAAAATACTAATATGAAACTTGGTTAAGTACAATTAGATTATCCTTTCCTATATTTAGGATGATAAACAACAAGTAATACCTCACTAATTGTAAACGAGTCTATAAGTGTCTCTCTAAAAGTTTTGGAAGTTTACACTAGGCATAAATTACACTTATTTTGCAACAGGATTATTCTGCAATTTAATTTGTATTTATTCTGCAGTATAAATGTTGAGGTTTTGATTTACATTGATTATATTTGTACAGCTTTAGTTTTCTTTTCTTTCGTAGGGTGCAGAAGCTGTTGTTCTGGAGAGTGTTATGTTTGCCATTCTTGCAGAGAGAGCTCTTGGACCAAAACTCTATGGAATCTTCCCGCAAGGCCGTCTGGAGGAATTCATTCCTGTATGTACCAGATATAAGCTGTGCGGTGGTGGTTGTTGAAACTGAATTTGACAGTGTAGCACTGTCAAATTATGGCACTTAAAAATAAAAATACGTTGGGTCCTCATTTGAGTTCCCTTATTTGTACATTAGTAATTCACCTGGTGGATTCTTTATTTCTCATCATTTATGTCCTTTTTGCTATATGTATTTCAGAGCAGAAAGTTGGATACTGACGAACTAAGCGTGCCAGATATATCAGCAGAAATAGCTGAAAAAATGGCTAAATTTCATGGGATGAAAATGCCATTTAATAAAGAACCTAAGTGGCTCTTTGGAACCATGGAGAAGTAAGCAATAGAAATGTTGTTTTTTTATTTCAATATGACAGTTAAGCATCTTAAAAGTAGAACTACTCTACATACAGAGTAATTAAGTTGGATCCAGGAAGGATATACAGAATGGTTTTGCATGGAACAGATGGTTTCAGGTGGTCCAGTGCCAGAAGCGTTTCTTGTCTAGATCCAGACAAAACAGCACTGCTTTGTTTCAGTTATGGATCAAAACACAGTTGTTCCATGAAGAAAGGTTTGTACGGGAGTATAAGGCTGGAAAAAAGCCAAGGACATCAGCAGTGGATGAGGGAGGAAGGGAGAAGGCAGGACTGCAAGATAATGCATGAGAAAGAGGCTAGTAGTGAAGGAGGAAGGCCAGTAGGATATGATAGATCTGAGAAGATTGGGGAGGGGATGCAACCCAATGGGATATATCACTTGAGAGCTATCAAAAAGATAGGGATGAAAGGTGGACAGATGTCAAAACTGTGAAGAACAAAATTGTTTCTACCAATTGATCCAGAGCAGTTTCATAGAACAGTTCCTTTGCTTTGGGTTGAATGAGAATAGCATTTTTCATTTTGTGAGAAAGTTGATTTGAGGCACAGAAATGATTATATCTTTATGATTTGATTATTTTTTTATTTCCGAATATGATTGTGGGCAAAGGGTTGTTCATGTTTGCCTAGTATACTAACTATGCAATAAAATCTTCATACAGGTACTTGAACCAAGTCATGAGAATCAAGTTTACCAGAGAGTCACGTGTGAGAAAACTGAACAAGATTCTCAGCTACAACTTGCCTCAAGAAATGAAAAACTTAAGGTATCCTTTTAATTCTTAATAGTTTGTTAGTTTATAATTTTGCTGTGCAATTGATTTAATTACTATGTTGTAAAAGATAAACTTTTTATGACTTACTTTTTAATGTCTCTATGTTTAGTACATCTATTTCTAGCTGTCTAAAAATATAGTTGCATTGTAGCTATTTGTACCAGAGTTTTCTCATTGTCTAGACACTACATTCCACAATGGAATATTTTCTTTTCATTAGTTGTAGAGGTAGGGTTAGAAGATTACGATTGTCGTTCCTGTGGGAGGAGATCATTATAACACAAAATCTGGTCCTGCCATACCCTGAACTATAAATGCCCTTGTTGGTTCCTTCAGGGGCTTCTTTGGTCTCAGCTAAACTCCTTTTCTTTTTATATTACTCTGCCTCATGCAAATGTGATTCTGAGGAATAGACTATTGAATTCAAGAGTTGATTAAAAGATGCATAGTATCTCATTCATTTAGATGCTTCAGGTGATATTGATGAGTGAGGTGTGGACACCTGCTCCAAAGGACAGTAATCACCTGTATTCTAACTTTTTCAAGTGTGCTTCCTTTGAACTCTCTTTGGCTCAGCATTTTAAAAGTGGAGGTGGGGCTATCTTCTCCCATGGAAAGCACCATCAGAATCTTCTAATCCTACCTCTGGATCAGGGAGAGAGGGAGGAATCCTATAGTATAAAATGCCCTATCTGAGCCGTAGAGAAAGG
This sequence comes from Tropidonophis doriae, assembly GCA_026931265.2. NCBI lineage: Eukaryota > Metazoa > Chordata > Lepidosauria > Squamata > Natricidae > Tropidonophis > Tropidonophis doriae. The sequence goes on from JAPKID020001531.1 coordinate 3,609, forward strand.
ACTTCCACTTGCATATCCAGTGTGCCGTTTCACTGACATATCCCATTAATATGGAGAGACCCAAGCAAGTATCCCATGGCAGCCTATTAAAATAAATTGAAAGTAAATTCTCTTCTCTCCTCATTATACATTTGCATGACATGAAATGTCAGCAAATGTTGTTCAATTGTGAATGTAGCTCTTTTGACCTCATTCCCTAAATGGTGCATCTACAAATCGTATATTACAACATACCTCTTTTGCTTGTTAGAAGACAGCTATGTACTAGTTGTTCATAATGCAGCTATCAGACCATGAAGCACAGGGGGAAGAGGGTGGCTTTCAGGGAGCAGAGCTAGTTCTCAAATGTCCAATTCCTCAAGCCTTGCAAACACAGAAACAAGCATGCTCTGGAACTGTTGGGTACAGGTTTATTCAAGCCTGAGGCCTGGCACAAATGCATATGTAGCAGTCTATTGCAAAGTCAGTGCTGGGAGCTACTGCCTCACAGCACTCTATATAGGATAGGCGGGACCATGCCCCTCAGTCCCACAAACACAATCATCATCCAGCGTCAGCGTCCAATTCCACGTTAGCAGTCCACCATCTGGTGCTTAGGGCTTCTGTCCCATAGGGTGTAGACCGCTTTCATCCCGCACACCGTTATCTCCAGAGCCAGCCAGCTGGGCCCGGAAGGCCGCCATCCAGCTGTGCGGGAATGCCACCATTGCCACTGCCAGCCGGTGTACCACTGCACAGCTATTCCTGCCTCCGTGGTCTCCAATTTCTCCCATGCCCCAGGTATGGCAAACCGATTAGGGCTTGACAGGTTTCTCCCTCTATTAGGGCCACACCTGGAAGACAGTAAATATATATATGTTAATCACGGTTGTGTATCCATGGGTGCCTGGTTTCCATCCCTTCCTCCTGGTTTATGGGAATAGGTCTTGTGGAACTTTCAGATTAGTTGGGTGGCCCGCATGCCCTTCCCTGCCACCCAGGTGGCCTCTATCGAGGGTACCCTTTCCACTGCACCAGGTATTGGAGTCTATCCCTATGGACTCGGGAATCTAGTACTCAAATCGATTTCATACTGATCATTGCCAGATTCCTGAGTCCACACTAGGATCATGTTTACAAGAATCATGGGAAGAGGGAGATTGAAGCCAGCAGGTTTTTAAGAATGCAGTAGGTCAAGCTGTTGTTTTTTACTTTGAGGAAACACAAAGTAGGAAGGAAACGTCTTCATTCAAAAAAGTTTTCTTGATTTGGTTCATATAAGAGAAGACATAGTTGGTAGAAAAATATTCAGGAGATGAGATGTAGAAAATACTGTTGTTTTCCAGTATTTATATTCTTAAGTTAAAAAAATGATTTGGATTTTCCCCCCTTAGATCTTTGCTTGAAGCTACTGCATCTCCAGTTGTGTTTTGTCATAATGACTGCCAAGAAGGTACAATATCATGGTCTTTGCATTTTTTACAGTTGGGATTGTCTTAAAAACTTAACAGTTATAGCAAAGCAAATGTTCATATCTAGACATCTGATTAAATTTAGGACATGTTCTATTTTGGTGAACATCAGTGGTGAAATTCAAGTTGTTTCACTACGGGTTCTGTGGCCGTGGCTTGGTGGGTGTGACAGGGGAAAGTATATTGCAAAATCTCCATCCCCACCCCACACTGGGGCCAGCCAGGGGTGGTATTTTCTGGGTCTCTGAACTACTCAAAATTTCTGCTACCAGTTCTCCAGACCCTGTCAGAATTGGCTGAATTTTACCCCTAGGGAACATGTTCTGTTTACCTCATGGAGGTAAATACAAAGAAATGTTCTTGCAGTATTGTATAACAAGATCAGGAGAAGATTAAAACCTGGTCTATTAGCCATTTCCTAAGATAAAAATCTATTCTTAGGATGAAAATTTAAAAAGTTAAGGAAGTATAGAAACAAACTTTGGTGTGTGAAAATAACTTGGACTTTAAAATGAAGTCATTAAGATTGCAGGATTGTTTGGGCCTCAATCCAGCCATGCCCTAATAAATTCCTTCCTTCTAGCATCATTTAAATAATACAAACACACCATTTACTAATGGCACTCTTATTATTGAGATGGACTCCAGAGTTGAGTGCACCTGCCCAAGATATTTGCACAGGGCATGAGTCCTCTATGCTTTAGAACAGATCTCTCAGATGCAGCCTTCCATGAAATGGTACAAGACTTTATCCTCACCTAAGGTGCAGCAGTTAAGGGGTGGGCAGAGAAAATGGAGAAACCGTGGTGATCACAAAATGGCAGTGAAGACTTAGAATTGCTTTTATTATATCTCTTTCCTGCCATTTAGTGATATAAATTTAGTGATTTTTATAGCCCATGTAAATTAATCCTGCCCAAAGTGGCTATCTCCCCTGCCTTTATGTGGTTCCCACCATCTCCATGTACACATTCTATTAGCAAGACATCTTGATAATGGAACATTCGTAGTTCTAATGTTAAAGAATCAGGATAGTTGAGCTGTCATATAAACTATGGAGCCATTTCCAATGTAATGATCTAAAATTTCCTCAGAAAGCTTGCACAAATCATTTTATACCTTTTGCTTCTCCATATCCCCAGGAAATATCTTGCTTCTTGATGGCAGAGAAGATTCTGAAAAACAGAAGCTAATGCTTATTGACTTTGAATACAGCAGTTACAATTATAGGTAAATGTTGGATCTCTCCTTGAATGAATAAAAATACAAGCTTAACAAATGCCAGATTAGTTGTATGAATTGCTTTGTTTGCATACATAGTCTGTTTGCTGTTAATCCATCAAGATTACCAATGTTTGCATAAAAGAGTTGTGGTAGATATCTAATATGGTATTTGAACATAAAGTGTTTGGCAAAAAAAAAGTTGGACTAATAAACTTGTGCTAGAACTAGCTAGCTAAAATTTACCTATGAAGTAAATATATTTCAAATGTTTGTAACTAATTTTAAGATAAAGCTACATTATAAGATAAATAGCAGATAATAGAAACTGTTCATCTTTCTCAATAATTATGCTTTGTTGTGATAGTGTTTCGTGTTCAATTTGATAACTAAAATGACAGTTTTTAAATGTATTTGCATTGTTTAGATAAGAAGGTATCTGAGACTTATAGGACATTAAACTAATTGATTGTTATATATGGTTTTTGCCAGAATAGTCTGATCATGTTGATTTTTGCTGTCAAATTAAGTTTTTCCAATAACTAAATGACACATATGTATATGAATATGTATCTGGATTGGGAATTAGAGTTTATAGTACTGATCCTGGGACAATCTGACTTCCTGGGGTGGCAGCTTCATTTTGCTATGTCTTCAATTACTTGACACTACTATAGCATAAGAATTGCTAATAAAGATGGATCCTTATGTCATTTGGTCATTGGAAATTTTTTCAAAAACAGGACAGCAGGAATGTATTCTTCAGGCAGAAAAAGATTTATACAAGTATTATTTTTCTGGTTAAAATGCAACTCTTAAAAGATGCAAATTTTTGAGAATTGAATAACAAAACTTGATATGCACCTGCCAGTCAGAGTGGATATATTAGAATAGATAGTTTATTTTATTTAATAGACTGAATTAGTTTTAACATCATTTATGAACTTTATTAGCCTTTAATGATGAGAAGATTTCAACCCTTCTGGCTGGATTGAATGTTGTTGTCAATGTAATATTGGATTGTAACAGTTGCCATTCCTGCTTATTTCTAAAGCATCTTCCCAACTTTCTCAACAAATATAAGAGGCTCTCCTTGCCCCATCAAATAATTTGTTTCATGATGTCACAAATACATGGATGCTATATGTAGACCATCCAATATCACCAAATAGAATTCTAACAAGATAGAACTTAAGTTTCATCCAGCACAGCTCTTTCTATAATCCCCAGATTCTTTATAATATAAGTTTTGGAGCCGAATTTATTTCTTACATATTGATAATGTTTTCACTTTAGAGGGTTTGATATTGCTAATCATTTCTGTGAATGGATGTATGACTACGTGCATGAAAAATACCCATTCTTCAAAGCGAACTTCATGAACTATCCCACAAAGAAGCAGCAGGTAAGCAGTACAAAGAACTGTCTTTGGTTATAATGAACTTTACTTTCAAATTCAACTTCATTTCTAAATTGTATGTACTCAACTTTAATCTGCATTCTCAGGTTAAATCTTGCCAAATTGGATTTCTTAATCACATAGTTGTCCTCCACAAATCAAGTTACTGAACTAAAATTCTCAGAATCTTTCATTATTGATTATATTGGCTGTAGAATGATATTCAAGTATCATCTAGAAGAATATAGATCCCCAATTCTGTGGTAATAGTCTATAAAAAGTGATATCTGTATTTTCATCCTATGACCCTTGTAATAGGAAAGTTAAAGTTTTCTTAATTGAGTGTACCTAGAATACATTTTCTAAATTTCATCTAATTCATCCAGCTAGTGAGAGATATTCGGTGTTACAGTTTAGTAATATATTGGAGGGAGGCACAGTTTTCTCGGTTCTAATAATTTTTTAAGCAAATATTAAATGAATTGGAATACAAATTATTAGATCTAGAATGAATTTGAAAACGAATACTGTTGCTCTGCTTTTTTTAAAAAGTGCTTTGAATTAAACTGAAGTTCTAATACATTATGTTAACTTGGTATGTTGGTATTAAGCAAATCCATTGCTGTTCTGACCACTTTTGTGCTTTTAGCTCCATTTCATAACCAGTTATCTAACTGCATCTCAAAGTGGATTTGAAAATCTGAGCCATGAAGATAAGTCCAAAATAGAAGAAGATATGTTGGTTGAAATAAACAGGTAGCCTCTCTCTTCATTCAAAATTATACGTAATCCTGTTCAGAAATCTTCATTTATTTAATATATGTTTATTTATTTAAGATATGTGACATTCTTCAGTGCTTAGTTTGGCATCTAATCTGAATTAGTACTTACAGATGAGGTGTTGCTGATTATTTAGGTTGCAATTATTTTTCTAAAATGGATGATTTCATTTACTACCTGCTCTGAGAAAAATCTGGTTTGATCAGTAAGCATAGAAACATGACAGAGAAAGCTTCCACTGTTGAAGACACATTTAATACTTACTAGTTGACGATACGTGATGTGGTTCCTTGAATTTCTCCTTGATGTTAATCAACATGCCTCCACTATTTTACCTTGATTAAAAACTAAATAGAAAGTGAATGAACTACAAATCAAAATTCCATCCTGTAGTATTATTTTTATTTTCAAGAGTACCTTTGTTCCTTACCTAGGCTTGATAGGCTTTCTTAGAAAATAAAAAAAATAGCACGGAACATCAGTTGAATTTTTTCTTTGAAATTGTGCATGCTTACTTTGAGCCAGTCACCCTCCCTCTCAACCCAACTCGCCTGACTGGGTGGTGGTTGTGGGAAGAATAGCAGGAGGAAGTTGTGTTTGATATGTTTGCCACTTTGAGTTATTTATAAAATGATAAAAGTGGAAATATATAAATAAATAGCCCCTCCCCCCCCCAAAAAAAAGAAACAGAAGCTTAATGGGGTATTTGGAAGGATATAAAAGTAGAAAACCAGAATTGTCTCTGCTTTATCTTATACTTAATTATTTTAATGTTTCTTAATATTTTTATGCTTTTAGCCACCCAGAGTCGTTTGACATGACGTGGGCAGCAAATAATTTTCATGAATGAATAGGAAGACACAGTCTCTCTGATAAATTTTATGAATGCTTGTGGCTGATAACACCCACTCTTATAAATTTCACTATGTAAATTTAGAGACCACATAAAGTAGCCTTTCAAATTATTAAGAGTCCAGGATACCTGAGAGTTATCTTCTCTATAAAGCTGTTCATGCCTGAAGGTCTGTTAGAAGGAAACCATCTTCTTTCGCTTTTCAGAACATGAGCAGCCTGTTTCTATTATACATTATAGGTTAGAGAAGATAACATGTAGCCCTCCAAGTATGAGGGGTTTCCACCATCTCACATCATGTATCTGTCATGCCAGGAGAGGTGATGACTTCAGTTGGAGGACTTGTATTGTCCATCTCCCTTTTATATTCTAGTCAAGAGAAGCAAGGGTGGTTTTGTGTTTGGTATCAAAACATACTGTGACCGTATTCAATTACGTTTTTCTTTGACAGGTTTGCTCTTGCATCTCATATCTTCTGGGGTCTGTGGTCCATTATACAGGCAAAGATATCATCTATTGAGTTTGGATACATGGTATGCCTTTTAAAAAGTCTCACATTTTTAAGCATCTGCATCCTTCACAGCCATGTTCTTATGTCTGTGTAAGAAAGAGCACTTGAGAAATTGGAGCTTTGTAGGTTTTGCAGAACTTCTAAGTCCCTTCAGCATGATCAATGATGAGGAATGCTAGGAATTAGTTTTGTAACATCTGAAGAGTCCACGCTCCCTACTTGTCTCAGACTGATCTAAATCACCTCCAAAACCCTATGTTTTCAGCATTTAATTTAACTGAAAATCAGTTACTAACAATTGTGAGTAAGCGTTTGCCTCATCAAGTATTTAATGAACTGTCACCTTGTCATTAAAAAATCATGGCACTTGTTATCATCAGCAACTTGGCTTTGACTGCTTTAATGATGCTACATTAAATGTTAGTTAACTCTGTAATTTTGATTCTTCTTAGTTTGCCTTTTTACTTTATTTTCAAAAACTAGTTTATACATATACTGGGAACAGAAATTCAATTTTAAATCCAGGTTGTAACAAGAATCATTCAGTAAGAATTGATACCTGAAAAAATAGTGCATTCCCATCCTAAGTGATTCTAAGTGATTTCTTAGCATCACTTAGAATGCTCACACTTATTTGTAGAAGAGAACCAAGTGCCATCATACAAATAGGTCTGCATGAAATTTTAGTATAATGCTCGTTCCCTGAAATTGGGATACATTATAGGAGCTTCAGTCTTTTCAATTGTAGTATTTTTCCCCCCACTTAGGACTATGCACTCTCCAGATTTGATGCCTACTTTGAGCAGAAGAGGAAACTCAAAGTGTGAAGGTTGAAGACTGGACAATCAGTCACTGTACTGTATAAGGAAGGCAGCTGGGCAGAAATTCCACTGTGCTTAGGCTACTGTAGTTGTAATGAAGGTTTTGCAAATTCCAACTACTCGGATGCAATGCTGAAGACTGCACAAAATGGCTGTTTACTTTTTTACAGTTTCATAAGTCTCTGGAATGCAAACTGATAGCTGATGGATAATATAACAGTGCAATATCAAATGTTTTAAATCTAGAAGGTATTATGAGGGAAACCTTGAGTGTTAATGTGAACCATCCCTTATTTCAAAAGCAAGAAGTGTTAACTGTGGGTATCTATTTTTTTAACTAACATTTTATTGACAATGCATTATATAAGCTACCAATTAAGGGAGAAGTTCCAATTCTCTCTCTCTTCTCTTTCACTCTCTTTGTTAAGAGGAAATGATTACACTGTGAATTTTTGCTGAAACCTGTTTGAGCAAAGATCATTGTTATCTGACAGATGTATGTCAATCAGTTCAGAAAAAGACTGGTAAACTAACACTAATCCATACTGGGCTGAAAGAACTCAAAAGAGCATCTACAACCCAGTTCCTCTTTTCATGCAGTAGCTTTCATTTCTGGTATGTTGGTAGAACAAGGCAATACTGATACGTCTCAAACTGGAGCATGCAAGTCTTGCTATTTCCTGTTAGCTTATTTTACAGTTCAATCCAGGATATGCTAAATGTTCAGCAACGGTCATGTTGTATTGCATTATTCTTATCTAAGAAGTTCCCCAGGCTGATAGAAATGGGATGAGTGCCTTGAATTCCTCTAGCAGCTGCTTCTTGCTAAAATGAGAAAAGTAGGGGCAAACAAAAAACAGGGAGGAGCTGAGGGACGCTTGGGCAGTAGTGGCAGGCTGGTGCCTTGTTGGGGGCACGCTGCTCCTTGTTTAAAACCCTGCCACATTTCCAACAGTTAAGTGGATGTTTCTTGTGCAAAGAATACATTGAACTATGTATGTGAAAACTCCAATAAGTATAAGTTTTGTGAGGGTATCTAGAAAATGTATCTCCTAACTATTCTTTGGTGTGCTTTCTGCTTAACTTGTATTGGACAAATAAACTTTTTAAAGTCTTCCTCTTGTTGTAATATTTGATTATTACTTTGTCCACATTAAGTCTTGAATTCTATTTCCCCTTTCCTGTAGCATTGTGCTTGGCTTGTAGGAGTGACATAGAAAGAATGCCACTATGTATGTGATGTTAACACACAAATGCCATAACTATTTGCAGTTCATTACAGATAACCACAGCTAATCTGTCAGCTGTCAATTTACTTTGTTTAGTATGGGTTTACGTAGTATGGGTTGATAGTAATATGTAAATACAAGATTGTGGTTTATAAAATAAAATGTATAGCTTAGTGACCTGGTTTAGTAAACCAGGATTTATTATTGTTTAGAATGCTAAGCAAACGTCTATGGTTGCTATTTTTCTTCTCCCCCTTCTCTAGGAGGAATAATTTTGGTTTTTTTTTAAATGTTTCAATGTAATAAGGCACTATAATTTGTCATGGATTCAAATGTTTCCTGATAGTAAAAAGCAAAAAGGATCTTCATTGAGTTCTTATCAAGATTCATGGAGTCAGTGAAATACACTGCCAAAAAAAATAAAGGGAACACTTAAACAACACAATGTAACTCCAAGTCATTCACACTTCTGTGAAATCAAACTGTCCACTTAGGTAGCAATACTGATTGACAATCAATTCCACATGGGGAGACCGTTTCCACCTTCCGGAGGCGACGGATGGGTTTTCTTGACTCATACGCCGCTCATTTTCTCTAGTGGCCCTTTTGGGGGCACGGGAGCCCCAACCGTAAGAGCGGCTCACGGTGAAACCCCCACCCCGACGGCAGTCGGTGGGGTGTTCCCGCCTTGCTCCAGGAGCCGGAGAACAGAATGCGGGGGGAAAAGTTCCTCTCGCCGAAGGATCGTCAGAACTGCAGTAATTGAAGCAGCAGGTGGAAATGCCAGGGACGGAGGATTGTACCGGGTATCCTGCATTAAGAATGTGACTGTGAGTTTTTGTTGAATTCATTCGATCTTTTTGCAAAGAAGAAATAGAGGGGGGAGTTTTGTTTGCAGAAACAACCCCCCCTCGTAAAAGGCGGCGTTTTGAAATGCTCTCCAGAAAGGAGTAGGGGAAAAAAATTGCTGACATCCGAATTAATGTTATTTTAAAGTGGAAACTTTGTTACCTAAGTAGTTATAGTGGCAACATTGTAATGAACTTTGGCAGCAATGGAATTCTCGTTTGTACTTTCTTCTCAACAATGAGGCGGAAAATGGCTTCCCTTTGTTCTTAATTGGAAACTTCCCCTGATCCAGGGAAAGCAGTCTCACAGTGCTTTTAAACAGCTAAATGGACAATTTATTTTTTACCATCCCCAAGAAGCCCTCGGTGACTCTCCCAAAGTGGATTCTTCTTTTTTTTAAATAGAGGGTTAATTTTCTTCTCTGGTCTTTATTACAGCTTTGGATTTGAACTTTGAATTGAACTTTTCTTCGGCACCTTGGACTTTTCTGACTGCTTACTTCTCTGATGCCATTTTTTTTGTATAATCACAACTAGAACAATGGCACACAGAAAACCTCCACCCGGAAAGTCCCTTTTTACAATTGCAGGAACTTTGTATGTCTAGTCTAAGAGAGAAAGACTAGGGGTGACATGATAATAGTCTTCCCATATTTGAGGGACTGTCACAGAGACAAGGGGCTCAACCTATTCACCAAAGCACCTGAAAGCAGGACAAGAAGTAATGAATGGAACCTTATCAAGGAGTGATCTAACTAGAACTAAGGAGAATTTTCTTAACAATAAGGACAATTCATTAGTGGAGGGGGTTGCCTCCAGAATTTATGGGTGCTTTAATACTGGAGGCTTTTAAGAAGGGACTGGACAACCATTTGTCTAAAATAGTATGACGTCTCCTGCTTGAGCAGAGGGTTGGACTAGAAAACCTACAAGGTCCCTCTTCCAACTCTGTTGTTTTGTTATAACATGAAGAACAGAAAAGCCATTCCTGCCATTTCAGAATGGCAAGAGTGTGTTAAAAAACCAAGCAGGTGTGGGTGATTGGTCCTCCCAGATGTGGAGATTTCATCTTTGGTTTTGCATGACAGTTCATGGTCCTTCTTAAGACATTTGTGCAATCTGGTGGTTTTGTGAACTGTTAGTTTCTGCTCAAGGAGCAGTTTAGATTTCAAGAGAAGTCTTTCTCAATGGTGTGTCAGGTGCAAAACATTAAGACCACATGTGAAGTTCCAATTAAATTGATTTATCACTAGTCATTCCTAACCATGGGAACATAATAAATGAACAGTTAGTACTATCTTGGTGTTAGATAAGGGTCAATGGAATTCAAGAGGGACTGGACTTAGTCAATTTGTGACTACATGGAGATTTTAAGCTGATTCCTCTTTTGACACCATGCTCTATTTCTGTCACTCTTCTTACAGCTTCCGTTTTTAAAAAGAATAAAATTGAGATGTGGATATTCTGATTGTCCACAAGAGCAAGACAAGTGATAGACGCAAGAGGAGTAGAAGAGTGAAGGCAGAAAGTCAGGAGTTATTGGGAACAAATATAGTTCAGATGTACTCAGCATGAATTCAGCAGAGATGGTGTTGTTCACCCACCTATGAAGGATTACTTGGTTTGGCCCTAACCCAAGAAACAATTTCTAGGTTATACCATACTGGACAATTTTTGTGGTCTTTCGACAAATCCTTATTTCTGTAAAGGTTCAAGCCTGGTACAGGATGGAAATGGCACCGATTAGATCAGGGGTAGTCAACCTTTTTATACCTATCACCCACTTTTGTAACTCTGTTAGTAGTAACATTTTCTAACAGCCCACCGATTCCACCATAATGGTGAGTTATAAAGTAGGGAAGTCAATTAAATTAAAAAGAGGAAAGTGCTTCAGTATTGGACAAAACTCCTACCACCCA
>JAPKID020001532.1:0-14640 GCA_026931265.2 Tropidonophis doriae
AAAGGAAACAGTATGTTTTCTCCCACTAGGGGGCCTTAACAGGTGGTTGTGAAACATTAGCTACTAATATATATATATATAAGCTTTTAAAACTTTGGATTCAAGTACATTCTTGATACAGAAGATTTTAAACATCAATATTGGATTGGAGCCAGAACTTTTTCCTTTTAGGATTAATGGATAAATGGTTAACAAAAAAGCCCATGGAAGATTATTTTGATGTATGATTACTGTGGTAGGATTTCAATACAGAGATGGAAAGATGTGATGGTATCCACTATGGAGAAAAGGTTGTTGAAGCTGATATATTTTGATGAAATGGATAAATTGACTTCTTTAATTAGAAAAAAGACATAATCTACTTTTATTGCTGACTGAAAGCCTTTTATGGATTTTTGCATAAAAATGAAAAATATTACTTGTGATTTATTGTTTTGTCAATTGGATAGCTTAGATTATAGAAAGAAGAGTAATGTGTATAACTTTAGAAAGAGAAAAATTAAAATAGATTTCTACTTGTAACTTCTGTGAAGAATATCAGGAGGCCCTTCTTCATAACTTTGTTACGTGAGTTACAACCACGTGGCTTGCCCTTTTTATAAAAGAAGCTATGCTGAATGGTGCTGGAAAAAGATGATATTAGAGAAAAGATAATCAAGCAAGGGGACAAATGACAAAAGAATGGAGAAGGAGAAAAAAATGACAAAAGTGCTTTGGGTAGTAAGAGAGATAAGAATGTAAAATTGAGGATACTTCAGGAAATGAAAAAAAGGGGGAAACTACTAGAAAGGGAAACAGAATAGGGCCAAGAAAATGCAGCGAACATAATGTCATACCTGCCATATTTCTTAGGAATCAAATACTATTTCAAGCAAGAGAAATGATTAAGTGAGCAGTGATTTAATGTTGCTGCAAGATTGTGTGTTTGTTTTCAGTTAGAAAAGCTTTTTGCATAGATGATAAAGTAGGCTAGGATGCATAATTTGGTATAAATTAAATGAATGGTGCACTTCAACAAGAATTGCCTACTATGTGAATGGTGCTAACAAGTCCACAGGTGGAATGAAGAACAAAATTGAATCAGACATAAATAAATGCAAGGAAATAATGATACTCAGGCCCATCAATCTTCGTTAACTTAATCACTGGCCCATAATTTTCTGACTAGGCATGCTTTCCTAGATTTGTCATTGTACCATGCTGCTTACATTGTAATATTGTAATGCTGCTATAGCTGTCTGGTATGGCACAGCAACCAAACAAGACAGACACAGACTTCAACGGATAGTTAGGACTGCAGAAAAAACAGTTGCAACCAGCCTGCCTGACATAAAGGATCTGTACACTGCCTGAGCCAGAAAGAGGGCTGAGAAAATATCTACAGTCTCCTCACATCCTGGACATAAACTGCTTGAATATCAAAATGATGCTATAGGGCATTGGGCACCAAAATAACTAGACACAAAGACAAATTTATCCCATGCAATCACTCTGCTAAACAATTAAATCCCAAAACATTGTTTTATGCCCAGGATATCAAATCATGTAGTAGGGCTATATTACTATTATCTTTCTCATCTTTCCTATTACCTATTCCTTTAGCATCTTATGACTATCACTGAGTGTTGTATCTTATGATGATTGCATTATGATCATGATTTATCACTTGTTGCTTGTATGAACATTGAGAGCTTATGCACCAGAGACAAATCCCTTATGTGTCCAACAAAGCAGGGGTCTCCAACCTTTGCAACTTTAAGTCTGAAAGACTTCAGCTCTCAACAAGTCTGGGAGCTGAAGTCCTATAGACTTAAAGTTGCAAAGGTTGGAGACCCCTGCAATAAAGAATTCTGCTACTACTAATATCTATCCCTTTGCACAATTGTTCTGGTATCTTCTATGTATCTTTGTCTTCTTAGCCCTTTACAAAGACAATATTTCAGCCATAGAGATAAGGCCCTTTACTGATCTTTTTTTAATATAACCTTCAACAAACTCTTACCAACTAAAAAATTGAGTCTCATTGGGAGCGGGGGGGTGTTTTTATTCTTTCATATTACTTTCCCATCTCTTTCTAACCTCTCCAGTAGCTGTCCTATTTAGAAAATGACAAGGGGTTTTGTGTGGATGAAAAATAGGTGGTCTCTTTATCCATAAATAAATAACATACAAAATCAAATTGTACATTTTCCCCCAAAGGTCTATGGAGATTCATCATCCAGGTCATGGTTGTCCCAAAGGTGTTTTGTTTTTTTTCCAAAAGGCAATTGGACTTTCTTGCTTTTATTCTTTGATAACACTTCACTTCCCACCCAAGAAGCTTCCTCAGTTCTAACTGACTGGAGAGGAATCATTCTGTAACACAAATATTTGTTGTAGAAATTATTTTCCTTAATGCCTCCCTATTGAACTTTGGATCCATTTTCAGAATCACCTCTTCACTGATATTACTTTGAATCAGCCTTTGTCAACAGATGTCTTCAGTTGTGTTCGACTGCAAATTTTAGAATTCCCACTCAATACAGTCATGTTGGCCAGGGAGTTGCAGTCCAACATGCCTACCACTGTGTACCAATGCGCACCAGTGTGCCTACCATCCCTGTCCTACTGTCCCCATTTATTTGTATTCATTTCTTTTGTTCATGTCCCTGTTTATATTTATATCTGATATCTTGTACATATTTGACAAAGTAATAAATGCATCTAAAAGATAACCAAGTTGGGAAAGATTGTTTTGGGACATGAAGTCTCTTGACCATGAATTGTGTGATCTCATTCTAGGAATCAAGTATTCACATCGAAGAATTTCCCCAAATCTTGCAAGGTTATAAAAACCAGCAATCTAATGTAGATTGTAATAAAAACCCATTTTAATAAATTTTGTTGTATAAGTGATGTACAATAACAATAAAGGCTATACTACTATACTAAAACCCAAGAGATCTCAAATGAGAAAGCCTAAGATTTTAACATTCTCTTGCAGTACTTTTCATTATCATATAACATTTAGTGTGAGTTCACCTAAATCTCATGAAATCACAGTAAGTAGCAATATCTAGCTAACTTTGGATGAAAAACTAAATAAGTACAAGGTTTTTATTTCAATGGAAACCACTAGAAAATCCCCATGGGGTTAAACAGACTCAGCTGGAAAGTTAAAAACAAAAACAAATGGCAAATAAGGTATTATTTCCAGGAACACTAAGCAAGTGTTTCCATAAATCATCTCCTTTCACAACAAACTTCATCATTCAAATCCCATAAAGGTCCAGAGGGTTAAGACATCATTTATTACTTTATTTCATTTCATTTGGAAAGGGATCAGGTGCCTTTTAGAGTACAGCTGGCACCATATTGCTAAGTATTGCTATATCTTATTTTCAATTAAGTCATTGTTTTAAGATAAGATTTTTGAACCCAGATAAATCTATCCCTTTTTTTTCTTTTTGGGAACAAATATCTTCAGTGCCTATTGGGAAAACAGCAATCTTTACAAAAGAGCCACAACCCACTAAGAGAAACGAATTAACCAGCTCTGCAAGCCAGGGTGTTTGTCTCAGAAAATTCATTAGATCAGCAAAGGCATCATCTGTAAAACGATAAGAATCGGATAGCAAATCATACTACTGCCGCAGGGACTATTGCATCAACTTAGGAATCCAAATTACAGAAGGAAGAGTGCAAAATTGTTCCAACTTTCAGTACAAATACAGCTGAAAGCTTCTTAACCAAAACCTTCCTATCCAATTTTTTTTCTGGATTCAGAATTTGCTCTGAGCCTCCCGTATTAATGTAATGGTATGCAAATATTAAGCATTCCCAATCAGTTGAGCCTTGTTGATTCAAATATTTGGAAACCATAGCCAGTTGGATTACTGTAATTATTCTGGTAACAGTGGCAAGATGCCATTTCAGCATCAAAACACACACACACAATTAAATAACATATGTGGAACCATAGTAAATTCTAGTTGGTGGGAAATAGATTGTTTGTTCAATATGATCCATCTCATGGCAAAAGTATTGTCATATAGTTAAAATGTGGTTAGTGCGCACAGCATCCTTATAAAGTCATAATCTTGAGACAAGGCAAGATTGAGACGTTAAGCTAAATTGGTCACAGATATTCCCATTTGATTTTAATGGAACAAGTCTGAAAGCAGAATTCTGAAGATCTCTTCTATTGCTTCTGGAGGAAGTTCAAATTGCTGGTTGTCACCTTTATTTGAGTGACCACCTGCCTCCTCTGGTTTCTGCCAAACCTGTAAGATCTGGCAGAATTGGCTCACTCTTGGTCCTGTTAATTTAAGTAATTTAAATAACCAATTCCCAGTTGCAACCATTCCCAGTTGCAATGTATGCTGTGAAAGGTGGACCATAAGAAAGGCTGAGTGCCAAAGAATTGTGGCCTTTGGACTATTGTGCTAGAGAAGACTCCTGCCAGTCCCTTGGACTGCAAGGCGATCAAACTGGTCAGTCCTAGAGGAGATCAACCCTGACTGCTCCTTGGAAGGCCAAATCCTGAAGATGAAACTCAAATACTTTGGCCAACTAATGAGAAGGAAGGACTCACAGGAGAAGAGCCTAATGCTGGGAAAGATTGAGGGCAAAAGAAAAAAGGGACAAAAGAGAATGAGGTGGCTAGATGGAGTCACCAAAGCAGTCGGCATGAGCTTGAATGGACTCCAAACAAGAAGACCTGGAGGAACGTTGTCTATGGGGTTGTGATGGGTCAGACATGACTTCTCAACTAACAACAAAGTAATCAAAACAATGTACAGTCCTGCATTATACATATCAGTGACATAGAGTCTAGAAGCTTGACAGGGACTTGACAAAACAAACCACATCTGAGTCCAAGCAACATAACTTAGTCCAAGCTTTCTGGTTCCATGAAAGTTCCTTCTACTTTTCTTAATAGGTTTGCTTTCCTCCTGAAAGAGTTGATGTGCAATCTGGAGATTTTGTCATGACAAGGACATTATGTGGCCAGCTTTAGCAGGACTGCAGTTATGTCTTTTCCTGGACCAGAAGGTATTGAGGACAGTGATCCATACATTTGTAATCTCTCAATTAGACTACTGCAGCTTATTCTAATGGTATGTGGTACTTTTCTTAAAGATAACCTAGGAGATACAACTAGGTCAACATGTAGTTGCTGATCTGTTGACCAGTGTTAGGCAGTTCAGCAGAATAACACCTGCATGCAAGAGCTGCATTGGGTACTAATAATTTTCCAGTCCAATTTAAAATATTGGTTGTTATCTATAAGGTCTTATATGATTTGGGTCCTTGTTACTTTTGGGACTGTCTTTTCCTGGTAAATTTGCCCTGTCATGTACAATCTAACCCTAGAAGATCCATGGCCAACAGCCAGATAAAGTCATTCTCAGTTGAAGCTGACTCACCATTTTATCCTGAGGAACCAAGTTTAAACCACCCAAGAATAACACTATCAACAACTTCAGGGATTGTTTTTAAAAGATGCTAATGTTTTATTGATTTCATGGATTCTTTAATTAGTGTTTCTCAATCTTGGCAGATTGAAGATGTGTGGACCAACTCCCAGGATTCCCCAAATAATATCACAGAATTCCCCAGACTTGAGAATTCTGAGAATTGATGGCCACACATCTTAAAGTTGCCAACTACTGTTTTAATTTATGCAGGCTGTAAATTGTAATCAATGAATAAGTAAATAAAGTTTATTTCAAGTTGAGTACCCTGAAGAAGTAGTTTGCTATTGCCTTCTTGACATTTTTTTTTCATTTCTCAGCCCAGCCTATAATCCTGGAATTTATTGATAGTCCTCATCCACATACTAATCAAGTTTGACCTGTTTTATCTTTTTTAAAGAACAGCCAAGGTTAACAAGCTGCCAACGTCTGCTGTGACCTAGATTATAAATCAATCTAATTATTCTCATTTCATGACCTTTTAGTAGACAGGCCCTGAAGTTGTCTTGACTCTAAAGCTCAAAAAAAAATGCTGATTACATGTACATGCACTGCTAAACCTCAGGCTGGTAAGAGATAATTGTTTGTTTAGAGTTGAGCTCATTTCATTCTTTCAATAGTGGATATAATTAGGGGGGGAGGGAAGAATCATGACCTTGGAGGTCTGTCTGTCCCATTGCATATATTTCAATACAATATGTCTGTGCTTCTGTCTCTGTGTTAGCCCTTCCTCTGTATTAGCCCTTGGGTTGGGCAAGCATTACACCATTCAAAATCGCTATAATTCTTTCTTCCCTGTCTCTCCTTGACTCATCCAGACCTTGAAACACCATCATCTTAAGTCTTTATTTCCACATACATAAATAAATGTAGTTAGATGTCAGGAGATTAACAGCAGCCTTCTGTCTTCCAGCAGATGATATAATGTCTGGGTTTCAGCTCAGCTCTGCAAAACATTTAGACAATCAGTGCATTGCCCAGGGCAAAAAGGTGACTTGAGGTAAGTGGAAAAGTCTGCAAGGCCACTTTAAAAGCCGCAAATGAAAGGGAGGCATTTTTTGATCCAAGAAGCCCTGGTGGTGCTGGGGTTAGAATGCTGTATTGGCAGCAAACTCTGCCTACTTCTTGGAGTTCAATCCTGACATGACTCAGACTTCCATCCTTCTGAGGTTGGTAAAATGAGGGCCCAGATTGTTGGAGGCAATATGCTGACATTCGTAAACCATTTAGAGAGTGCTATAAAGCACTATGGAGCAGTCAAAGTGCTGTTGTTATTGTTATCTATTGGTCTAACACAGTGGTTCTCAATTCTCAACCTGTGGGTCATGACCCCTTTGGGGGTCGAGTGACCCTTTCACAGAGGTTGCCTAAGACCATCAGAAAACACATATTGTCGATGGTCTTAGGAACCGAGACACCAATTTTATGGTTGGGGGTCACCACAACATGAGGAACTGTATTAAAGGGTCGCTGTATTGGGAAGGTTGAGAACCACTGCCATAAACCATTCCGGACAAATGGCTGTCCAATCTCTTCTTTAAAACCTCCATTGATGGAGCCACCACAACTTCCAGAGACAACTTATCTCACTAATTAATTGTTCATACCTGAGAGCTGGAGAGGAGGTGCCGCCTTTGCGCGCATAAATGCGGTAGTCCTTGGGTCATTTTCTTAAAAACCTCCGGTGATGAAGCACCTACAACTTCTGAAGGCAAGCCGTTCCACTGGTTAATTATCCTCACTGTTAGGAAGTTTCTCCTTAATTCCAGGTTGCTTCTCTCCTTGCTTAGTTTCCATCCTTGTACCTTGTCTTCTGATGCTTTGGAAAATAAGTTGACCTCCCTCCTCTTAGTGGCAGCCCCTCGAATACTGGAATCCTGCTATCATGTCATCCCTAGTCCTTTTTCTTAGAAACATACCGGTGATGGTGCCCATTATCCCTTGCAGGTAGTCGTCGATGTACAACCACAATTGAGCCCATCTTTTCTGTTGTTAAGCAAGCCAGTTGTTGAGTGAGTTTTGCCCCATTTTACACCCTCTCTGGCCACAGTTGTTAAATGAATCAGTGCAGGTGTTCTATGAATCATTTGGTCACTAAATGAATCTGGTTTCCCCCATTGATTTGGCCCGTTGGAAGCTAGCTGGGAAGGTTACAAATGTTGACTGTGGGACAGTGCAACTGTCATAAATACAAGCCATTTTCCAAGGACTCCCGATTTTGATCATGGGGATGCTACAAAGAGTCGTAAGTGTGAAAAATGGTCAGAAGTCACTTTTTTCAGTGCTTTTGTAACTTCAGTCACTAAATGAATGGTTACAAGTTGACTGCTACTTGTATTTTTTATTCATTTATTCATTACTAATGTTTTATGCAACTGCAGGTGTGAGACTCTAAGCAATGTACAAGCAACAACATAATTCACTAATCAACCGAAGAAATCCATGTATTAGAAATAACAGAAGTCGTCAGCAGTGATAATATTAAAATCATGAAACCGTGATGTCTTATATCATCCAGCAGCAAGATTCAACCTCAACTCAGATGCCACCACCTATTCAGACTATAGTCTCCAAATGGGCACCAACCCGCCACCCCCCATGTTTTTAAAAGCATCCTAAATGTTAAAAAGGAGGGTTCAGTTTCACATCTCTTCTCATATTCAGAGTGATTGTCCAACGATATTGTACATTTTAAAAATACACCCCAGTAAAGTTAACACATTAACAGAGTTGGAAGGGACCTTGTAGATCATCTAGTCCAACCACCTGCCCAAGCAGGAGACCCTACACTATTTCTGACATAGCTGTCCAGTCTCTTGAAAGCTATCAGTGATGAAGCTCCCACAACTTCCAAAGCAAACTGCCATTGGTTGATTGTTCTCAGTGTCAGAAAGTTCCTCCTTATTTCCAGGTTGAATCTCTTGGTCAGTTTCCATCCATTATTCCTTGTCTGCCTTCAGGTGCCTTGGACAATAGCTTGCCTCCCTTCTCTCTGTGGCAGCCCCTCAAATATTGGAACACTACTATCCTGTCTTCCCTGGTCCGTCTCTTCACTACACTAGCCATGCCCACATCCTGCAAAAGTTGATAAAAGAGTTTCCAGTTGCCCACCAGATTAAGGTGAATTACATCCACGGTGGCCCCAGACCAATAGCAAGGGATGCTACACTCAAACTCATTTCACAACTAAAAAGCCACAAGTTTTGCATTCCTGTTTTAGAGTCAGACGACTTCCTATGGTAAAGCCACTTCAAACCCAGAACCGTTTCGGTACAAGGCTGTATAAAGTGAGGACCTAAATGAAGAGAAGGCAGTCATCAGTTCGTTTGCAAAAATATTTTTCTGGGCAAGTAGAAGTTTCTATTACCTTTCCTTACTAATATGTCTCTCGAAAAGACTTTAGGGGACTAATAGCAACAGCACTTAGACTTATATACCACTTCATAGAGCTTTTACAGCCCTTTCTAAGTGGTTTACAGAGTCAGCCTCATGTCCCCAATAATCTGGATCCTCATTTTACCCGGAAGGATGGAAGGCTGAGTCAACCTTCAGCTGGTGAGATTTGAACTGCCGAACTGCAGCTAGCAGTCAGCTGCAGTACCCTGCAGTACTGCACTCTAACCACTGTGCCATCTCAGCTAAATGATGTCAGATTCCTATAGGACAGGGGGGTCAAACTTGATTTCATTAAGGAACACATCAGGGTTGTGTTTGACCTCAGGGGGCCAGGGTGGGCATGGCCAGCTTGACATCACTTTCGTTGGGGGCACCTGTGGTGGACCCAGCATCCTACCAGCGAAAATGGAGCTCGATAGGGCCGCTTACAGCCCTCTTGAGCTCTTTGTTTATTAGCAGAAGCACTATAGGACGATCCTTCGCTGTTTCCAGGAAAGCTCCGCAGGCCAGATCTAAGCACCCTGTGGGCCAAATCCAGCCCACGGGCCTTGAATTTAACACCCTTGCTATAGGATATAGCAAGAAGTGGCTGGTCGTCATGACTCCTTATATACAGGTAGTCCTCGACTTACAACCATACATTTAGGAAGCGTCCAAAGATAAAGCAGCACTGAAAAAAGCCCTGACACTTAACAGCCATTGGAGCGTTCCTCATAGTCAATGTGATCAAAATTCAGCCACTTGGCAACCAGCATGTATTCAAAATGGTTGCAGTGGCACAGGGTCATGTGATCACCATTTCCAATCTTCCCAGCCAACTTCCAATGAGCAGTGGACGAACAAGTCTGTGATTGGCCATGTAAACTGGGGAAGAAGGACTTGCAGTGCATAGTAGCATTATGATATTTCTGTACAGGTGTTCCTTGACTTACGACGGGTAGGTTAGTGACTGTTTGAAATTACAACAGATCTACTTTGGTGTTGTTTATAAGCTGGATTCCAAGTTCTGATGATTGGGCCCCTCCCATAGTCACAAGACCAAAATTTGGGCGCTTAGCAACCAGGCCAGATTTATGATAGTTGGCAGCATTCTGTGGTCATGTGACTGTTTTGCTGAAAACTGACATTTACATCTGGTTTTTCATCAAAACTATGCCATTGTGACAAACATTGGTTTGCTTAACAACCCTCCCACAAATGATCGGGTCAGTCAATCCATTTTACAACCATCATGACTTACGACCACGTGCAATTATGGTCATAGGTCGTGCAGTACCTGGTGTTGTGGCCCGCCAGCAGAGCTGGAGCAGGTTTGGAGAGTGAGGAGGTTGGGGAGCAACATGGGCCAGTCCTGGAGTCTGGGGAAGCCTCTGATGAGGGATCTGTGTCAGAGGCAGAGAGTGGGGCCAGAGCTGTATGCCAGTTATCAGATGCCTTCGGAGTCAGACATCAGTGAGGCAGAGGAACAGCTGGAGCCTGTTCCCAGCATGCACAGAGTTGCCAAAGGGAACAGCTAAAGAACAGGATTCAATTTGGGAATAAGGCCACAGGTGGACGATGAATGGCCCCACCCACTGGGAATAAAAGAGGAGTGAACGGGGATTGGCAGGAGACAATTAGTTCACTTAATTGGTTTGTGACTCTCTGAGACTTCTTGCCAAGTTTTGCAGATAGCCTGTCAGCTCTCCAAGCTAGATAAAGTCTGTGACTGTAGATCATCCCTTGAAAGACTTTGCTGGACGTGAATGAGCAGAATTCACAGTAAATGAATAAAAGGGCTTTTTGTCAGGGCAAGGAATTTGCTCCATGTTCTTGGGAAGCCTAGGCCAGAACACCTGGATTGTTCTTAAATCACCTTTTGTCTTTCTAAACTAGATTTCTACCCAGCTCTAATTATGAACTGCAAAAATATAGGATTGGGAACTACCGCCCAGAGCCACCTTGTAGGGAAGATGGACAGCATATAACTAAACAAATAATATTTGCAGTCTTGGGTTGCAAGTCTACCTCTATGCTAAGAAGCACTCAAACCCCTTTTGCAGACTTGAATATAATCAAAATCCACATAAAAACTGAATAACACTGCTGTTTCTGAACTTCTTTCTCGCAAGATCAGCTAGGG
Source organism: Tropidonophis doriae (assembly GCA_026931265.2). Taxonomy (NCBI): domain Eukaryota; kingdom Metazoa; phylum Chordata; class Lepidosauria; order Squamata; family Natricidae; genus Tropidonophis; species Tropidonophis doriae. Next base: position 10,975 of record JAPKID020001532.1, read on the forward strand.
CAAATAACGAAAGTGCAAACGCTATCACAAATTCAGAATAAATTAATGGAGGTCTTTAGACACGTCTTGGCTACAGAACAAAGAAAAGTCCCTTTTATGGCTTCCCTCCCTAGCTTTTGCACAGATCAGAATAGGCTACTGCATCATTTGGAGGGGAGGGGGTGGAGATTGCATTAGAGAACTTAAAATAGTACATCAGAGGAAAAACAACCCAGAATGAATTGATTGGTCGAGTTGAATAGCTCAAAGGATGTAGTGACAGGAAGAATTTGTGGGCATTTCTGCATAATAAAGCAAATCTGGCTGGGATCTACCATTCTGGCAGTTGCAATGTGCTAAAAGAAGAGATTAATGCACAGTTCTTTACAGGGGTACAAAACCGAAATCGTTAGAAGTGTAAATGGAGCAGGACGAGTGACAAGGAAGGAAAACCCACTAATTCTCAGAAAAACATGGATCTGCAAAGACGGAACAACGCAGAAGGTAAAGCTCAAAGAGGAAGTACAATAAAACCACAAACATTTAAGGGAAATTTTCCAACAGAACCTGTACTCGGTGAATCTCGTAGGAAACAGGTTGACACACTCTTGGACAGTTGACTGACTACTCTATTGCAGTGGGGTTAGAATAAGCGAAGAAGCATTTTCCATGGTTCTGGTAGTAGACTGGAAATTGGACAATAACCTTGTGGTCTTCTAGCAACATACGCTCATTGCCACGTCATGCAACAATTTTGCAAAATTGGTACAAGAAGAATGGCAGCCTAGAATTGGCATCCTGCTGAGCAGATGCCAAGATCCAAAAACCAAGAACAACACGAGTTCCTTTTGAGTAGTTTCCTTTATTGCTCTTTTATCTATAGACAGAATCTCACCAGATTAAACAACCATATGCATAACTATATGTACACTCTGGGAATTGCTAGGGAGGAGCCATTTTAATTCTCTTCCTGCTTTGCTTAACAAATATCTGTGGATGTGATCCTAGGGCAAAGTTAAAAGTAGAAGATACTAGTGTTTTGATTACCGGTAGTCGTATTCCTAAAATTATAATTTTTCAAGAAGAAATACGGATCAGTATTTGAATAGTTGCACGAAAGACTGCAAAGTGTTCTTGTTCTTGTACACCATATAACAAAGGATGACATAAAAAAGTGCATTTCTTGAAATGGGCTCTTTAATCAATATAATGGAAAGACTAGACAACATGATTTCAAGGTTTCACTTGTTTAGTTTTCTAAAATAGACATTGTAAACTACCCTTAATCCTAGTAGTTTCTCAACTTCACACAAGTGACATTGTTTGGGTCCACATCACCTTGGTAATTGGGTATCCATCCAATCTCCATCCAATCTCACGGTGACTCAGTGGCTAAGATGCTGAGCTTGCCTATCAGAAAGTTGGCAGTTCAGTGGTTTGAATCCCTAGCGCCGCTTAATGGAGTGAGCTCCCATTACTTGCTCCAGCTTCTGCCAACCTAGCATTTTGAAAGCACATAAAAAATGCAAGTAGAAAAATAGAGACCACTTTAGTGGGAAGGTAACAGCAGTCCATGTGCCTTTGGCATTTAGTCATGCTGGCCACATAATCATGGAGACATCTTCACACAGCGTTGGCTCTTAGGCTTTGAAACGGAGATGAGCACTGCACCCTAGAGCCTGAAACAAGTAACATACGTGTGCAGGGGAATCTTTACCTTTATCAATCTCAGTACCTTTCTTCCTGTTTAAGACCTTCTTTGAGTCCATAACCACAAATCTCTTGACTGCTCTCCTATATTTTCCCTTCATAAGAGGATGGTACAGCACTGAGGTGTCCAATCTTGGTAGCTTTAAGATCTGTGGATTTCAACTCCCAGAATTCCCCAGCCAGCCCTCAGGAGTTGAAGTCCATAAGTCTTAAAAGTTGCCAAGATTGGACATCCCTGATGTACTACTTACAGTACTATCTTTTTACTCCTAGTTGGAGAGGCTGTCCTCAGCTGGGATTTGGGGAAGACTTTTCCTTTTCACATTTCTATTTTAAGTTCATGCAGAGTCATAAGACGAAATCAAAGGAGTGTCCTCCACATATAGATTATTTGGATATTTACACCAGAAATCCCCACAAATAGAATGGACCACAAGCAAAGCTGTACAGCACAATTTTATGTAAAAAAAAAATAAGGGGAAATAATTTTGTGCTAAGATTTTACTTGGCCTTCAAGCAACATGCTGGGGGATGTGTGTTTTTTTTAAAGTAGATAAGGCCAAGACAAAAGCTATAATTCGTTTTATTTTATTTCCATTTAAAATTAATACAAGTTAATATAGCCATGTTATTTATAGTAGAAAATACCATACAATTAACTTTTTTGATGTTACATATTGCATTCAGTCTTATGGTCTCTAGTTAATTTATTTGCCTCTCTAATCTAGCACCATGGTATTTTCTGGCGTCTAAGGAGCAGTGGTGGGTTCCGGATCCCATTGCAACTGGTACGGTGCAACGGGGCCCAGCATCCATTACATGAATGTGTGCAGTGGGTGCGCACGTACACACAGCAATCGCATGCGTCTCTACCTCATGCAATGCTCTGCGACACATCTGCAATGCTCCAGCTGCTCAACGGAGCATCCTGCAGGCGCCATATGCACCGTGCACATGTGCAGAAATGCCAAAGAACTCAAATACAGGTAAGGAGGTTGGGCAGGCAGGTGGGCACCCCAGAGCACCATCCTGGAACAATACTCGGTGCTGCTGGCAGGCACTGGTATGCCCGTTCTGGGGCGTACCGCCTGCAACCCACTACAACTAAGAAGATTCCCAGTCATCCAGGACATGGTTGTCCCAAAGGTGCTTTTTTCAAGAGACAGCTGGACTTTCTTGTTTTTCTTTGAACTATTTCACTTCTTATCCAAGAAGCTTCTTCAGGTCTGACTGGATGGTGGGGAATGGAAGGATTTCTCATTGGTTTTCCAACCCTAAGCTAAATTGATCTGACTCTGCTTAGCATTTTGAGATCTGCCACCTTCTAGAGGCCCTTGATGGACCTAGCTTGTACTAAGAAATATATATATATAGGTCCTTAACTTACAACATTTCATTTAGAGACATTCAAAGTTACAGTGGCACTGAAAAAACATAAGTTATCACAATTTTTCACACTTACAACCATTGCAGTACCCTCACGGTCACATGATCAAAATTTGGGAGCTTGACAATTGGCTTATATTTATGACCTGTGGGAAGAAATGTCCATTTGGGTTCAGCTCTAAGTGGGGCAAAAGACACTGGAAATATGGAGGCTGCAGGGAAAGATGGTTTAATAGTGGTCAGGGCCACATGGTTTGTGGTCCTGAACAGAAAAGGTGATCACATGCTTCCAGATGTTGGGTGAAGAAGAAAAGAAAAAAACAAGAAGGGGCTTGCTGGGTATTTTATACTTTGTTCGGTTCCACCTCTCTGTTTCCTGTTCCTGTGTAAGAAATGTATTCTGATTGGTTACCATACTCCCAGGGGCGGAGGGGGGGGAGTCTTAACTAACTTTGTAGGTTGTGTGTCATTTTGAGTCCCAAGCTTGGTTGAGTTCCCAGATGTCATGTGGTGAGTTTCTGTAGAAGGCTAATCCTAACTTTGCTATGCAGAGTAAACTAGCTCAATGGGCCTAATGGCCCATTGAGAAAG
>JAPKID020001533.1:0-14639 GCA_026931265.2 Tropidonophis doriae
TAGGCCTAAACCTATTTTTTAACTGTAAAATTAGGGGGTCGTCTTATACGCCCGGTCGTCTTATACGCCAGAAAATATGGTAATTGAAAAAATAATTGAAATCGGAACTCTTAACACTATTGCAGAGAGGTTGAAGCAGACAGAAACAAGTGCGTCATCTGCTGATGAAAAGGGAAATATGCAAACTTGGAAATAACTATTCAAAAAACCTGGAAATTTTAAACTGGAAATGTTAAACTAGAGACCTGATTATTAACTAAAGACTTCAGTTAAGAGCCCCTGAACATCACTGAATATTATTTAACATATAAGGTAATTTGAAGTGGCGTGGATAACCTCCTGGTGAATTCAAACTGTTTGGACTGACTATTGATGAGACATTTAAAATTGTGACTTGGAAGTTTGGCTTTTTGAATTAATGAATTCTGGACAGTGGACTAAAAAAGAGATTGACTAAACACAGACACAACATAAGACGGAAGTGAGGACAACTTAAACAGAATGGAACTTTTTCAAAGCATAGACCAAAAATTGGGAAATTTAATGCAAAGAATAATGGAGTATGATCAGGACAAGGAAGAAAGAATGGAGCTATCAGAAGAAAAAGAGGGGAAAGTGGGAGGAAACCAGCAAGAAGATAACAAGGAGGAGATGTTGCTAAAATGAATAGTGATTAAAGAACTAACAAAGGAAGGAAATAATGTAAAAAAAATTAACAAGGGAATGGGAGAAACAGGAAGAGAATTGGGAAAAAGAGATATGCGGTGGAAGGGATAATTCTCGAATTAGACAGTGGGAAAGGGTAGAGTTGGGAGGAAAAGTTAGATTGCATAGTCAAATAGAGGGAATAAAAGACAAATATGGGAGGGAAACTAAAAAGAAAATAAGATTGAAGGTTTGGAAGTGGGTAAGAGATGAAGGATAAGGGAAAATAGAGGAAAATAATATTTTATGACTGTATTTCAATAATATGTATTAATATAAGAATTATACAGGTTGGATTATTATTCTAGCAGTGTGATAGATATCAGGATACTATTGCAATATAAATGGATATCCCAAAGGTGGGATAAAAATCAAATCAAATCAAATTAATACAGTTGATAGTTTGCCACCTATAGCTTCTCTGCACATCTCTTGGTTATGAACCATGACTATGTAGTAAAAGATTCTGCTGAACAGAGCACCTAATGTACGATTTAGTATGATGTTTTGTCTACCAGTATGAAGAGGTACCAGGCCCTGTTATCTCCTTCAGCTTCTTATATTACTTGTTCCTAATGTTGCTATCACTTGGCACCACTATAATTATTACCACTGCAGTCTTTTAGTCTACTTCCACTATGTCTTGTTTGAATGTTTGAATGAACGGTACCTGCCTATCTGTCTGGATATGGAAGTTTGACAGGATCTTAGCCCTGTTTATTCTAAATGACCTTCTGTGGAATCTCCCAGCTGAATTTGGAAGTATCAAATCCATTCGTGGTGCAGATTTCCTGTATACCATATTTTTCAGAGTATAAGATGTACCCGAGTATAAAATGCACCAAAATTTTGAAGAGGCAGATTAAAAAAAAAGTTTTTGCACTCTGCAGATCTCCCAAAAGCAGCCCATTTTTCATTAAAATGGGCCTGGTTTTTTCCCCCCCAAAAGGGGGGGAATGAATAGCCTTTAAGAGGCTTGTAGAATGCTCCTGGAGGCTGGGGGGTGGGATTGAGCAAAAAACACCCTGTTTTTCACTCATTTCTGCCCTTCCCAGCTCCCAGGAGCACCCTGAAAGCCTCCTAAAGGTTCTGCATGGCCATTTTGGTGAAAGGGTGGGGTTTGGGGACACCAAAAATGCTGCATTCAGGGTATAAGATGCACCCAGATTTTCAGCCTCTTTTTTGAGGGAAAAAAGGTGCATCTTATACTCCAAAAAATATGGTAATAATAGGCCTTTGATTGCGCCATTCAGTATTCCTTGTTGGATCTTAATCCTGAAATTCTGTGTTAAATTGTCTCTGAGCCCTCTCTGCAAGATGAGAAAACCCGGAAGAGAAAAGTGGAGGGAGAGAAATAGAGAATTATTATTATTTTCTTCCACTTAATTCTAAAATAAAATTTGTTCCTCTAGTCTCCAGAAAACAATTTAAAAAGCTTTAAGTTCTCTTTCTTAAAAACGTTGTTCATCTTAAAAATGTATGATAAAGGATAGATTGCTTCATAAATTGAAAACATTTTCAGTCTATAATAACATTTTGAAAAAAAGTTTTTTAAATGGATTTAGTTAATAGCTTTATGCATGCATGCACAGTTGCTTTTTCTTGGTAACACCAGTACATCTTCCTCATAATGTGCTTACTGTATTTACAACCAGATGTTGCCTTCCCCCATGACACATCCTGAAATTGCTTTTGAAAATAATATCATGGTGAAATAGGCCTGCAGTTTTTCAAATGGTTTCTCCCTACATTGAAAGAGGTTATTTTGGATTCTATTCTCAGTAGACGTGAGAATTTCTTTTTGAATTTCTGTTGCTGGCATTTTTGAGCTTTTGATGGAGATGACTGAGAGTGACTGAGAGTGAAAGTTGAAAAGTTGAGGACCGCTATATTGTTTTCAATATCACTGAAAAGGTTTGTAGAAATGTTGTAGCTCAGGGGTGTCAAACTCGATTTCATTGAGGGTCACATCATGTATTTGACCTTGTGAGGAGGGGGGTGACCAGGTTGGGCATGGTCACCTCGATACCAATTGTGTGAAGGCGCCTGTGGTAGCTTTAGTGCTATGCTAGTGAAAATGGGCTCCTGAGCTCTGTTTTCACTGGTAGAGGGTTGCAGGAGACTGTCACAGCCGAAAACAGGAGCCTGTTTTCGCTGACAGAGGCACCACAGGTCAGTCCTTCACTGTTTCCAGGCCAGATCTAAGCACCCCATGGGCTGAATCTGTTCCCCAGGCCTTGAGTTTGATACCCTTGTTGTAGCTCATTTTCAGGGTTTTATTTGGGAAGGAGGGGGTTAAAGTGATAATTGCAGCAGAATGCCACTGGGAATCAAACTCATCCCTTCAAGCCCCAAACCTCCCAAAATGGCTTTAAGTCCTGAAGTGTCTGGTTGAACCGAGTTGGGGCAAAACTTCCCCTCCCTGTAATGATCCTTTGGTGGCAGTCTAAGTAGAAACAATGTAGGCCAATGTATCCTATATTTATTTTGAAATTATAGTAATTATATAAAAACCTCTCATCCACATACTACATTTCTTCTGTTGCAATCCGTGTCTTCCATTGTCTTCTTTATTTGATGATAACAGTTATCTCTTAGTAGAGAGAGATGTAAAGTAAATTTGCACTTTTAGTTCTAGATGTCTTTATTAGAACTATGTGGTGGTCCTGGTATGAAGTGCAAAAATATGATTGATTGTGTTGAGGTCCACTTCTACGGAACATGTTAAACCGAATGATGCCACAGCTGCTTTAAGGTATTAAATGTACATTCTCACATGCTCTAAATCACATGTTATTCTTCTGATATGGATCATTGCACAAACCTAATCTATGTACATTAATTAGCTCTTATGTGCATCATTCAAACAGCGGTCTTGCTTTATACTCTTGTTTGATGATGCATCAATGACTTCCTTGGAGCTGTAAGATTCCTTGTTGTTTCCCTCCCCTGCCTGCCCTGATTCTTTACACTACATTAGTTTATCTCAAGAAGGTTATTATGCTCCAAATCATGGTGGATAGGCCATTAAAAAGATGGGAATGTCTATTATTTAAGTATACACTCAGGACCTCATTACATCAAAATAAAAAAGAGAACAATGACACTGAATACATTTGAGAAATACTAATAGCTAAAGTGGGTTATTTTATATATATGTGGTGTGTTTATTTTTTAATCATTCTTTAAAGAAAGAAAATTAGTTGATATTCTTCATGCTATATTAAATTGGACCATATGTCATTCAACACACATCACAGAAATGGCTATGAATGTGCAATTAAATAGTAATTTTCTGGATTTATTTTTAAGTTAAAGCTGTCAGTACTCTGCCTAAAAACTGCACATCCTCCTAAACAAGGATAGATACAATCTAGTTTTGCTGACCACAAGAACAACATTGCTGCTATAAACCCAATTATAACAGTTGTCTTAGTAATCCAGTGTTGATAATGGCTGGTGGTAGCCCTGCAGGGTTTAAAGCATGAATTCCTATGAGCAGATATGTGAATTGAAACTGTGTATATAAAGTTGGCTGGGAATTCTGGCCATTGAAGTCTATTATATTTGAAAGACAGCAAGTGGGGTAAATGCTTCTGTACAAAATAATGTAATGCAAAGAAATGATTCTTGGATTTGATGACTGTCCTGCTGGAATTAAAGTGGGACATAGTGACAACACTTATATTCAAAAATGCTTCTCTAAAAATCCACTTGCTTCCAAATGGGATGCATTTTGTATGGAAAATAGCATCACATGCTGCTGTTTCAGCAATAGAAATACTTTTGCCTTTCTTATAACACCTGGCTTATTGTGAACATTTTCATGGGCAAATGCAGGGAGAGAAGGATTGCTTTTGGAGAGGAAAAACAATCATAAAATATCTCACCTCTTTTTTGAGTCAACACTATTTAGGAAATTTAGATCAGCTAAATCTATGTCACAAGAATGCTGCCTGTGTTTGCTTTTTCTTTCGATTTTTTAAGTGCTACTAAGTAAAAAATAAGATTCTCAGCAAAGTTCAGTATTTAATTACAGAACTAATGAAATTATGTCACTAAATATCATGGATAAACTTTTTTATTGTTTCCTTTCTATCCATATCTTCTTTGTTGCCTTCCTTCCAGTTAAAGCATCTTTTAACTCTAGTTCAGTTCTGATGGTACATCTAGCTTTGCTTTCTTAGGCAAATTCTACCTTAAAGAATAATGTGTTGGAGTTTCAAGTTTCAAAAAATGCATAAGGTCAGTGCTAGCTTCCCAATTAGAAAGTCTTGTGGAAGAGAATGTGGAATAGAATCCATAATACTCTTTCTAATCTGAAAGAGAAGAGGCAGGATAAAAAAATCAAGACATTTCCTCTAATCTAGGAATCTTCAAATTGACAATAATGTTAGAGTGGTAGGGTTTAGGTCCCAAAACATCTCAACCACTTATAGCAGACTTCAGAAGACTGTAGCACAGTTATTTCTCTCTGGCAATGTGAAAAAGTTGATACTTCAAAGAAAACTCATCCTTTTCAGCACTTGAACAGAATGCTTAGTCACACAACCTTAGTCAGTTGCTGTCTTTCAGTTTACCAAGATGCTCAATTTTCTATTTTTCTCCCTTTTCTCTAAAAATACCATGACATTAGATAATTAGCTCTTTAAACTAGGTAAGACACACAGGCAGGCAGGCAACCTTTCTCCAAACTTACTGATCTTCCAGTATCCAAATCTTCAATAAAAAGACACTGAGCAACATCAACCAAATTCTCAAATCCGTTGTATAAATTCAGTAGAGAAATTTGGTTGCATCAATTTTTTTCAGTTTTACTAAGTGCAAAAGCAATACCTTAGATTTTGTATTGTTTCATCGCACCATGAGAAGTCTCTTTGACCGATAATTAATAAAATAGTATTTCCCAATTTAACTGGCTTCCAATGCATAGTCTTCCATTTCTACAATTCTCAGAAATGGCCCTGGCTGGGGAATTATGGGAGTTGAAGTCTATACATGTAGAACCTATACAGGTTGGAAACTGATCTAGAGAAATCACTTCCTTATGAGACTCTCTGTCTACCATTACTGAATTTCATTTGGTCTTAATTACTGTTCATCTAGTGCAAATTTGTCTCAAGCAAAAGATATATTGGAAATAATAGTACTTATTGAACTGGCAAAGTTTGGGCAGCATTCTTGAATTAATTACTGAATTTTAATACACTGATTTTTAAGGTAACCAGCGTAGGTTCAGGAATACATTAAGCCACTACAAATCCTATCATGTTCCAAATTAATCATGTTTTCATGTTGTGCAAATGCAGCTGTTAAATCTTTAACTGAGATACTTAGGTAATACTGTACAAACATAGCTAATGTGAGAGAGGCATAATTTGATCTCTTTGTCTGCATAATGGAAAGTGATTTTTAATAGTTTTGGACTGGATGGAGGGAAAAGTTGTCTTTTTCTCCACATTGTTTCCTTAATTTTTATTGTAACCATTGAAACCACATAAAAGGACAGGTTTATTAAATTATTTTCTCCTCTATAGGAGTAGCCACTTTGTAAGAGATCGTTTAATTCAAGGAGATTCTAAAGCAATCATGAAATACCAAGTCACATTATCTTCTCCTTTCCTAGGTACTTGAATAGAAATGGGTTTCTAAAGATTTAATCACCATTTTCTATATTTTGTCTATTTTTGCCTTTCAGAGGGAGCGAGGGGGGATTGAGAATGATGGAAGAGTCGTAACTTCTAAATGTCTTTTTCTATTAAAATATGATAGAACCATCAAACTTTTTTTTTCTTAATAGGAGTGAAAAAGTAAGACGTTTTCTGAAGACCATTGTTATAATAGCAAAACTTTGCCCTATGTTTCTACTTCATGTGATATAAGAGTGGGAGAGTGATGATTATTCAGAAAATATTAGGCAGACTGAATATAAAATCACCATGTTTTGATTGCCAACAATTAATTATTAATTATAACAAGAGCCAATGTAGCTTCTTAGCCAATAAAACAAAATATAAAATTCAAAATATTCTAAAAAAAGCAAAGGGCCTGTTTTCAAAATAAGTTAATTAGAAGGGTTAAAATCTACTGGGAACAACAAAACTAATAAGTTTGCCTACTTAGCTAAACCTCAGAGAATTCAGTTTAACTTAAACGGACCCAAACATGCACAGAATTAAATTAATATACCCAATCATTTGTGCTGTAGGAATTTTAATTTGTCTTACATACTTATTCTCCAAGGAAAAAAGCTAGAAAAGGATTTAGATGAAAAAATAGCCTTCTCCACTACAGAACTTAGTTATGGACTGGCAGCATATCTGCCAAATACAGAATAGCTGTTTTGGCCATAATTGGTGGTTAACAGTCAAGAGTAACTCCTGGTCCCTTGTCACAGCTACAATGTTTCTCTTTATGTTAGACAGTGTAGACAATTGAAGTGGTGTAGGTATTTAGGTGAAAAATTGCATGAACTAGCTGTAAAATATTAGGAGTATAGAATCCTTCAGAGAAAGTTTTAATCCAACTCAGGGTTTACTTCATATAAAATAGTCCTCAATTTATTCAAATTTGGATTTGAATTTCAATTGTTAAATACTGTAGTTGTAAAGCATCATTACATTACTTACCACAACAATTACTTCAGAATTGATGGTGTTAGGGAAGAAATATATGATTGATTTAATCAAAGTTAAAATAGATTGTGTTGCTTTCTCTGATAACCCATATGAATCTTTGCTGATCAGGACTGAACTATTCAAGGATTTTTTTAATAGATAAGAAATGGAATATGAGGACCTTTTGTTGCCTTCTAAGATGGGGTGATAATTTATTAAAATTGTTTATACTTGTGATAAAGGGGGAAGTCACTTCTTTATATATTTCTTTTCTTTATAATGTTCTTATCTCTTCTATTTTTTCCTCTTCTGCACTTTCTATTTTTTCTTTATATTCTTTTATTATTGTTAGCTTGTATTAGTTTTTAGTTTTTTAATTATAACTTTAATAAAATTATTATATACAAAATTTGTAGATAGCAGAACATCCTTCCCCTCTCCAATCTTGAGACAGAGACCTCACTTTGCACCATAAGTATCTAGGATCTTTGTACCACATTCCAATCTTTAGTGACTCACAGATTATGACAGTTATGTATCTAGGAGATGCAGAACCTTGAATAGCTCCAGATTGTTCCAGGGACAGTTTATCCCATTGGGACAAAATGTTCCATTCCAGGTTCTGTTTTTTCTCTGAAGTCTAAAGAGATGTTCCTTAGTCCCGAAATCTTATGCCTCAGTCATCCTCTGAATGCTGTTAAATAAGCAAAAGGTAATGTGAGATCTGTGACATAAATGGGACTAATTTAAGAGCTTCTGATTCAATGGGATTCTTGATGACAGCTCTATAACCTGCAAAAGAGAAAGAAAAAAATATAGCGATGTGGGATTGCTCAGCCAAAGTGCCTTTCCCATAAGAGACCATTAATCATCCATTTTCAATTCTTGTAGGAAAAGGAAGTGGCGGGGTTTATCCTTCTAACCAGTTTTATATATTACTTTGTTAATTAGCTGCAGTCGGAAAAGTGAAGTGGGTTATAAATTCAAGTAAGTACATTGCCTGAATCTTTTAAAGAAAGTGACCCTGCCTGGATGGATGGATATAGGCAAGTGGACAGCTGCTGAAATATAGATAAGGCTACCTTAATACCTACTTACCTTGAAAGAAATGTTACATGGATTTAATGTACATTTGATTCAACTACTGGGGCATTTTTAAAAGAAGTGGTTGGAGGAGGATTAATAACAAAGAACTGATATGCAGGTACCAATTTTTGGTTTTTTTGGGGGGGATGGGGTTGTCACTTTTAAATTTCATGTGTTTATGTTGGCCTAATGAACAAAGAAGGACAGAAGGAATTACTTGATTAATTTATTTATTGTTGCTCACTTACAGCCAGAAATCTTGCCCAACTACAGCACTTATCTACATAACTATTAGATATACTCTGAAACTGCTAGGTGGATCTACCTTTACCCTTTTCCTGCATACAAAGATTCCGAGCTTCTTATTCAATCAAAGAGCCTGAGATTCTGAAGTGCATTATAACAAGGTTTGTTAACACTGTGGTTGGATACATTTAGCAATAGGAAATTTAAAGGCCACAGGTTAGAAGTCAAACAGGGACTGTCTTTGTGCAACAGAAATGGAGCAATCAGAATATCTTCATTTTGATTCCTACATGAAGGCAATTGTAGAGGAGGTTCAGAAGATCAAACACATCTTCTCCTGCTGGGTTAGGGATGTCTTTTTATCCAGCATGAGCTGAAGCTTATTGGCCAGGTGGCAGCTTATTAAGTCTGAAGCACTTCAGCTTGTATTTGAAAAGTGAATGGGTAGCAAGTGTTCCTCAAGAAATATTGACCCAGTAGAATGGTTGTTGAGCTGAACAGATCGTAGAATCAAAGAGTTGAAAAGGGACATTTAGACTATTTGCAGCTATAGTATGTCATGTTTCTAACTTATATTTAGTTTGCAATTAACTGTCAATTTTTTAAAATGATAAATACTGATGTTATTAAGTGAGGTATTTCATAGCCTATATTTCAATTTCTTTCGCAGCTGTGTATGCACGTGCCTCTTTGTTCTGTTAAACTCAGACCATTTTGAGTTGTATATTTCTCTCTTTCAGCTACAGATTTGATTTTGAATTATGTGCAAATGTTATACACATCCCCTCTACCTCTTAATCCAGGTGGTTTATAAAAATGATAGAGAATGAGGAACTCGGCACTGTTATCAAGCTATGTCTTCAGAATTCCCACAATCTCCTAAGCAAATCCCTTAAGTAGACTCTGAGATAAAGTTGGTCTAGCTAGATAAATCCATGATGCCTCCTAGTAATTACTGCATTGTTTTCAATATTCTTTTTTTAATTTTCCCACTTCAGAGTAATACGTTTTGAGCAGCTCTTAATCTGATTCACTTTTGAGTGATACATTAAATTGATTATCCTATCATCTTCCACAGTAGTCAGAGAAATACAAGGATTAAGTAAATAATCCCATATTTCAGAAAATTAGGTAGAATTCTGAGTTTCCCAAAACAGCCACTTTATTAAAGAAGCAGCTCTTGAGAGGGGTGGAGGAGAAAAAAATACATCATTCTGAAAATTAATGTGACCTTTCCATAGAAAGATTTCCTTTAATCACATCTCAGTGCTTAACAGGGCATATCTGACGTTGATTTGGTAGACCTTTTTTTTTCATATACGTCATTAAAAGCATATTGAGGAGGGAAATGTCTGTTAAAAATTAACTCAGTATGAAGAAATATGCATGCTTAAATATTATAGCAATGCTTCCTTTTCCTCAGAGAGATACTATTGAAAAACAACTAATTTAATATGAGTTATTTATAGTTATAAAAGTTATATAGTTATAAAATATGTTTAATATTTTATTTTTATTTTTTGTCTTTGTTTTGTCCTTTGGGGGGTGTATTTTAACTCGAAATAAATGAAAAATTATTTAAAATTAAAATAAAAATAACTCATTTTTGCCCATTTGATTTCGTGACCTGTTGTGGACCAGCCGACTCAGGGTGAGCTGCTGATGGATTCCTCTAGTGAGGAGTCCTATGAGTCTGCTCTAGAGGAAGAGGCCGAGAGTGAGAGAACAGAGAGCCCGGCTATGCATCAGGAGGCACCTGGGGCTTGGTGTAGTGGGGAGGAGGAAACCCAATTTGTCCCTGATGTCAGGCTAAGAAGGATTGAGAGGAGGCAATGGCAATTAGCAGAACGATGCAGTCAGAGATAATCAGTAGCAGCTGCCTAATTGACTGCCCCCTCCCAAGAGGCTTTAAAAGAAATCCTTGCTACATAGAAAGGTTTGCAGGTAACAAAAGAGAGGTTTACAGAGTCAGAGAGTCGGAGAGTTTGCATTGTGTTATCTTCTAGTCAAGGTTAGTTCAGGCAAGCTGCCAAGTAGCAGTCAGTCTAGTCCTTTGTCTTGTGTCAGGAGGAAGTCAGAACAGGGGAGACATGATAGCAGTGTTCCAATATCTCAGGGGTTGCCACAAAGAAGAGGGAGTCAAGCTATTCTCCAAGGCACCTGAGGATAAAACAAGAAGCAATGGGTGGAAATTAATCAAGGAGAGAAGCAACTCAGAACTGAGAAGAAGTTTCCTGACAGAACAATGGAACAATTATGCTTTCAGAAGTTGTGAGTGGTTCATCACTGGAAGTTTTAAAGAAGAGACTGGACAGCCACTTGTCTGAAATGATATCTGGTCTCCTGATTGAGCAGGGGATTGGACTAGAAGACCTCCAAGGTCCCTTCCAACTCTGTTACTTTATTAAGAAACATGGAAAAAACCTGATGGAGAGAAGGAATGCTGATGAAAAGGGTTTTAATTTATAATTATTAGACAAAAGTAGCCATTGCATATATTTTATTTCTAGCTTGATTTGTTTTAATCATTGCTAATTTTCAAAATAATTGGTTTTAAGGATTTTAGAAGCAAAACCCATTCCAAAAATTATTGAATGCCTATGTGGACAATGTTCCACTCCTCAACAAAAACCACACTGAATATTTGTCACCTGTCTCCTTATATGTCTAATTTTCATTCAGGCCATTGCCGAGGACAATTCTGAACTTTGGTTGCAAGATGGTTGCAATGCTGACTTTGATCAAGGTGAATTGCTCATCTGCCAAGGCTGTACTTTTGCCGGGAGTTTGGTGAGAGGCTGGTGTATTATGGACAAGGTCAATGGTTCTCAACCTTTTCTTCACCACAGATCCCCTTCAAATAACTTTCATGGCCACCAACCATGGCTATGGACCCACCAAGACTTAATTCAAGATATAAATCATTACATTTCTTCAAGCTTTCATGAACCCTTTGTGATGATATTTCACACCTTTCTGCCCAGGGTCCCAAGGTGTAGGAAGTTAGCACCCACCCCTCTCCTAAAAAATTGAAACATTTTATGAAATTTTAAAAGGGCAGAATATTTCCCCTAAAAGAGAAGGCAGAAACTCATCCCCCACACCTTTGTCAATGGACCATTAAGGCCTGAGACAGTGTATTCTACATAACCAAGATCTACCTCCTTCAGGCAGAGCCATAATAGGAATCCCAAAGCCCTTTCATCACCCAGCAAGAGTCAACTAAGCTTGGGACTCTGGACAGTCTACAGATTTGCATGGGAATCTGACAACCAATCAAAATATGAGCTCAAATTCAAAAGCCCAAAGAGGGCATAAAACCCAGGCACTCTCAGCTTCTCTGCCCCTTTTTTTTTCTTCACCCAAGATCTTCAAGGCATGGGATCCTGTCCACCATTAAAACCATCTTTCCAAGTAGCCACCGTGTTTCCAGTGTCTTTTCCCCCACTCGGAACTGAACCTAGATGGACATTTCTTCCAACAAAGGACCATAGGTTAAAAATGACTGGACAAGATTATCTATCGGTAAGAGAATATTAGCGATGGAAGGCTGGGTGTGGGAACAGATTTTAGGCAGCAGAACAAAGGAGCATGTACTACTGTTGCAAAACTGAGAGGGGGAAAAAAGAGGGAACTTAAATCTTCTGTTGAAGATTTGTAGAATTAAAATAAAAAGAACATGTAGATTTCTGCAGCTTTGTGCAATCCTCGAGAGCTACTCTCAGTCCCAGCCCTCTGCTCTGAAATCTGTGAAGTGTGATATTAATTCATTTTCATAAAATTACCTTCACAGTCCCTTCCCCCCCTTCCTGGATATTGCCTTTTGCAACTCTGATTATAAAGGAATACAGAGGAAATTTGCTCATGGGAAGCATTTTTAACTTCTTCTATTTACGAGCTGCAAAAATCTTTTTGACTAAGATTAAACTGAAGCTTACATTTGCTGGTTTTTTGTCATGGAAATCTTTTAAGGCGTTAGATGTAGATCTTGAAATTCTAGTACCTGAGGAGCTGTCACAGAGGGGATTGACTTATTCTCCAAAGCACCAGAAGGCAGGACAAGAAGTAATGTGTAGAAGCTCATTATGGACAGATCCATCTTAGAAGTAAGGAGAAATTTCTATTTCAATTCAGAATAGAGCTGGAAGGAAGTGTTGGAAGAAATGTCCATCTGGCTTCAGTTCCAAGTGGGGAAAAAGACAACTGGATTCAAGGAATTTGCATGGAAAGAAGGTTTATTGATGATCTTCATGCCTTGAAGATCTTGGGTGAAGAAAAAAAGGAAGAGATGCTGAGAGTACCTGGCTTTTATGACCTTTCTAGGCTATTGAAATTGAGCTTGTATTCTGATTGGTTGTCAGACTCCCATGGGACCATGCAGGAGTAACTTTGTAGGTTGTCTTTTGAGTCCCAAGCTTGGTTGAGCCTTGCTGGGTGATGTAATCTTCCCAGGTGCCCTCTGGTGAGTTCTGTTGCTAGATAGGTAGAGGGCTAATCCTACCTTTGTTGGATCTTGGGTGAGGGCGTTTCCCTATGGATAGACCCAGCTATCTCTTTATCTCTTAAGTGTGGATATCTGCTGTGGGCTATGGAAGAGAGTGGGGGCTATTAAGAGTGAGTCTGCTTCCTGCTTAAAAAAACGTTTCTCCATTTCTCACCCAGGGAAATATAATATTCTGCCTTTTTAATATTTCCTAGAATATTTCATTTTTTTTAGGAGAGGGGTGAGTGCTAACTTCAGACAGAACCTTGGAGGACTTCTTGTCCAACCCCTGATCAAGAAGGAGACCCTATATTACTTCAGAAATTTTGTTTTGACTGGAGAACCATTTGACCAGGATAATATAAGGCATAGATCCTCAAACTACAGCCTGAGGGCTGGATATGGCCCGCCAAAGCAACATATCTGGCCCGCAGAGTGGTGGGATTCAGCCCCACACCCCACCACTGACCATTGGCCTTATCTTCCAGAGAGCATCCACTCCAGCTGCACTTCTGGTTAGTTAGTTCACCAGTTGAGCTGCACGTCTGATCACACGCTGCCGAAAGCAAGGCTGAAGGGTGCAGGGGAGGGCCAGCTGACTGAGGGGTGATCTCACCAGTGCAGCCACGTGATCAGGGGCCGATGGGTGAGTAGGGGAGGGGTTGCTGCCGGCTTGAAAAGTAGGTGCTTTAAAAGTTTTATGTTAGCTAGTAAAACTGATAAAATGATCCTCAACCTTTGCAGACCGTGGGAGGGAGACTTAATACAGATAATTTCATTGTTGCCTGGGTGTTTACAAACTATACTTTAGTGGCAACTTTTAAAGGGCTTCTTCACAATGCGTGCTTTGTGAAGTCACATGGTCTAGAAGTGTAAATTATGCATCTCGTTCCTAAGTAACCTTGTGATGTGCTAACGTTTTATCTAGAAAGGTCACAGATGCAGTGAAGTGGTGATAAACAAAAATCCACTCCTTCAATGAATCAATCATCAGGTATAAGGTGGGAGGTTGATCTCATGTTATGATGCATCAAGCACAATGAATGTTGGAAATGTATGCAAATTCAGAACATTTGTCCATCTGGCTTTGTTATGTATTTTGACTCAAAGCAGTTTCCAAGGGATTTGAAAACAGAAGAGGCCTTGCAGTCATTTTCTGCCTGATCCTTTTAACAAAAGATACCAAAGGCTGTGGAAGGCACTCCTTTGCATTGGATATTTTTTTTGGGGGGGGGGGATGTCATCCCCATTTGGATGCAAATCTGTACAAAAGCTTATTATGCAACCTGAACAAAAACCCGTTTTAGACTCACCCTTTGCTGATGTTTGCTACGCGAGTCACAGCTCTTGAAAAGATATGAATATTGGGGGAAGGGTTGTGTGCAATTGCAACCCCTTTGTGAAAAGGATAAAGAAAAAATGGATCGTGTTAGGGAAAGCAATTTCTGACATTTGTGCATGTTGGGCGAAAAATGCAAACAAAAAATGAGTACATCTGGGAA
>JAPKID020001534.1:0-14638 GCA_026931265.2 Tropidonophis doriae
TGGCCAGCCAGTCCGCAGAATTTTTTTAAAAATAAAACCAGTCCCTGATGCAAAAAAGGTTGAGGACCCCTGGTCTAGCTGACGGCACCATGAGGAGACCCTCTCTATGGGAGTGTATGGGCTGGTGGGAGGCTCTCGGTGGCTAAAGGAGATCTCGTAAGTGATTGTATAGCATCTTAAGTGTAACCAACTCTATGAAAGCATACTTTTGTTTGCATTCTAGTTGTGAAAATGTAGGGTCATCATAAATATATCTGAGGATAAGGTTCTTTGTTGGAGGCAAAAGGCCAGCACAGTAGCCTCCAGTTGCCCAGTGAACAGCCTATAGAGATTATGGTTTGAAGCAATGCAGAGAGAATACTACTCCACAGTGAAACTGAACAGGAAGCAAATTATCTCTGATCCACAAAATAAAGATTCACTGACTTAGGGTAAAACAAGACAAAGACAGACAAAAAGTAAAAGAAAACAGGATTTCTTTTATTTTAATCTTGGGAAGATTGAAGAAAATGAAAGCCTCCACCCCACCCCACCTCCCCAAAAAAGGAAAAAGGAAAGCTGAGAAATAGTAGATGGACTAGATATTGAGAGACTATGTGTCTGACAAAGAGGTTGGGAGCTAATGAAAGATAAATGGGGAAAATAGACTAGAATAAGCAGGAGTCTCTTTCTTGCTACATCTCTCTAAACAAATTGTAGGAGGCAGCAGATCAACACTCCACCAAAGAGTCTATAGGAGTGTTTACAAAGGTGATAAAACTAAATCATGGTTACTGATTAAAAACAGAAAGCCCATAAGATCAGTTAAATCCTTCCACAGCTTTGCAGGTCCAATCCAGTGGTGGAATTCAAAATTTTTACTACATGTTCTGTGAGCGTTGCTTGGTGGGCATGATAGGGGAAGGATACTGTAAAATTTCCATTCCCTCCCAATCACCTGGGACCTGAGATGCAGAGAATAGATGGGGTGGAGCCAGTCAGAGGTGGTGTTTACCGGTTCTCCGAACTACTCAAAATTTCTACTACCAGTTCTGCAGAATTGGTCAGAACCTGCTGAATACCACCTCTGGTCCAATCTATTGAATAAACTGCACCAGTGCTGTGTTAGCTCTTAGTGCTAAATTTCCTATTAGTGAGAACAATTAACCAGAAGAATGGCTTATCTTCAGAAGTAGCTGTGGGTGCTCCCTCACTGGAGGCTTTTAAGAAGTGTTTAGACAGCCACTTGTCTGGAATGGCGTAGGATCTGCTGCTTGTGCAGTGGGTTGGACTAGAACAGGGGTCTCCAACCTTTGCAACTTTAAGTCTGAAGGACTTCAGTTCCCAGAATTCTTCAGCCAGCAAAGCTCTGCTAGGCTGTTGTTATTCTGTTAAGTGTTTGAGACTTGAAAGCCAGATAACCCACATGACTTCAAATCAACTTTGCGTATACTTATTTTTAAAAATAAATTTTATATTATAGATGGAATTGCAGTTGAGCTTCATTTTTATGGATGCTGCTAATTTATGTATGTTCACTTATTTAAAATTACATTTGCAATGAATTTCAATTACAATTTTTTCAAAGAAAGGTAAGAATTAGCTTCTCATCCGCATCTCCTGAAGACTTGAATACAGCCATCTTCCTCATTTTACTATTCTCTGAATCCAAATGGGTATTATAATTGGAATCAGGATAACATATATTTTTAAATGTATGTTTTGTGTGAAAATTAATACATTTCTTTTCCCCCTGCTGAGCTAATAAGTGAGTACAGGTAGTCCTTAACTTACAATCATTCATTTAATGACCGTTTTAAAGTTACAGTGGCACTGAAAAAGCAACTGATGACTTGTTTTCACACGTACAACCACTGCAGCATTCCCATGGTCAGGTGATCAAAAATATGAGCACATGGCAACAGGTATGTATGTATGACAGCTGTGCCCTTCTGGCTCATGTGATCACCACTTGTAATTTTCCCAAATAGCAAAGTTAATGGGGGAACCAGAGTCATTTAATGACCACAGGATTCACTTAACAACAGCAGTGATTTCCTTAGCAAGTGTGGCATAAAGGGTCTTAAAATGAGACAAAGCTCACTTAACCACCACCATGCATAACAAAGGAAATTTGGGACTCAACTGTGGTTGTAAATCAAGGACTGGCTGTATGTGTTTCATTCCAATATTTAAACTGCAGATTTTGAGAACAAAATGGAGAGAATTTATGAATGGAGAAACAAAGATATGCAACACTGTCAGGCAAAGTAAATAATGATGTCACTGAAGGTCAATGGGAAGGAGCAAAATGAGGAGAGCACAGTTATTATGTATAAATCTCTTTGAACAAAAGTAATAAACATCCGTCTTGAAAGATGTATTTTCCCCCTCCAGAAATGGGAAATGGTTTTTTATTGTATTTTTTTTTTAAAAAAAAAGCCTATTAGGGCAGCTCTGATTTAAATATATGCAATTTTTAAAACAATCACTAGCATTGGAGCTGAGTATAAATAAAATCAACTTTAAAAAGGGAGGAGGGGGACCACAATGCTAAAACTTCAGATTAAAAATAAGCAGCAGATCAATTATATTGTTCTATCAAGCTTACTATAAGTTCATCCCTTGCCCCCCACCCTACCCCTCCCTATCATTACTGACTGGTGACTTTTCATTCTCCATTACTTGAAATATTTATTGTAATGTTAAAAATAAAATCCCAGGAAGTGCTTCTGGGTGGCTAAAATGTTGGCAGCCTAATATTTAAGTTCTATTAATTTCTTAATATCCATTACTCCAAATCTCTGGATTCTACAACCAGAGAAGATGTAGGTGAGTTGTACATTATCTTTTGATTGTAAATCATTGAGATTCCTTCTGGAATGGGTGAGCAAAGAGGCGAAATGACTGATGGGGATTTTGCAGGAATGTCAGAAATGCAGGCCTTTTGGTTTTGTTTTGTTTTGCTTCCCTTAAACGAGACTCGTGATTGGTTAGTTCTTTGCCTTATGGAAAGAATTTCCAGACTTGCATGGAGAGAATCCTTCATTTAAAGGAAATCAATGCAACTGCAGTTTCTTGACCAATGCTAGCTAGCACTCTTCCCTCGCCCCTGTTCCATCCTGAGGTCCTTTTTTGTGTGCTCCTGCATTATTATTAAACTTTCTGTGACTACACCCAGTGCTGAAAGGCTGTCTCTAATTTAAAAACACATGACAGGTAACTAACACTGTGAAATAAAACATAAAAGAAATAATTATAGCCGCAGGAATTCAACTCCTACGCTAGCATAAAACAAACTTTGGGATATAGGTCTTGAACTGGGGCCTGAAGCACAGCGCTAGAAGTTTTGTAAAAGGTTTGCACAAGGGTTCATCAAATGGTGGGAGACTTTGAGTACAGCCCTTTTTCCCAGCTTGTGGGTGTAAAATCAGGATTTTTCTGCATGCAAATAGGTCAGATGGTTGAAGGAGAGAAATGGCTGCTGATTCTTGATGTCACTTTAAGCTTCCATAGTGCAGAACAGATCAAGCCAGACAGTGTTAAATGTACTTTTGCTGAGAGAAAAGGAACTGCTACTTAACAGTACTGCAATGGGCTGAAGAGGAAATTTAACTTTTCTTACTTGTATTGTGATCCTGACTTCTTTTTCTTCTTTTTCTTTTTTGATCTGCATTGTCTTACTGTTTCTTTCTGACCTAGATTCTGGGACAACTGGAAGCAAGTTATTAAATATTAAAGCTCTTATAGAAGACAATCAGCATGTTCTAGCTATGCTTCCTTCTTGGTATTTGCATAATTCGTATTCCTATGATGTAAATGCATCAATGCAATTGCCAATGAGAAAGATTACTCCATTTCATATTTCCTAACTCTAAATTCCCCTGAAATAGTTATTCATCTGGTCCTAGAGAGACATCTGCATATCGCAAAGTTATTGCCCTCATTTCGTTATGGCAGATTACTTTTCTAAAACACACACAATGCATTTTTTTTAAAATGGAAAATCAACTGGTATCTACTGGGCAAGAAAAGCCTAGCAGGCAAGTGCCAATGTAGCAGCAAGCAAAGAAAAATGCTGCTGTTGCAGAGGTGACCCTCTCTTTTTCCCACTGAGGTCATCTGATACATTCCAATGGTGATTAAATAGAACCTGTGTGAACCTGTACTCTGGCTCACTCCCAGCAACGTGGGACAGTGGGGCATGCAGCCAGCAATTGTGATGGAAGGCAGGAGGAGGAAGTGATTTTTATAGCCTAATTCCTCCTCCTCGGATGATAGTGGGCGAGCTGACAAGGATGGCAGTATAGCATGTTGTTGTGAAAAGCAGGAATTCTCAATCAAATGGGAGAGAAAATAAAATGGAACAAGCCCAAGCTTTGGATATGCTCTGCCTCATTTGTGAAGATTTGTTAGTATGAGGAAATGATGAAGGAGTGGGGATTAATTGCCCGGGTCACAATCTCATATAGAAAGGGAGTATTTCATTTCTGTTATTTGTTTTATTTATAGCCCACCTTTCCTCCAGGAGTTCAAGGCAGCTGAAACTGAGATCTCCCTTTATTTTATTCCTACCACCACTACCGTATGAGATAAAATGGACAGAGGAAGAGAGAAACCACCCAGGGCTTGGATCAGTGGTGGGATTCAAAATCTGTGGGCGTGGCTTGGTGGTGTGATGTAGTGTGGTGGGTGTGGCTTGGTGGGTGTGGCCTGGTGGGCAGGGAAGGGGAAGGATACTGTAAAATCTCCATTCCCACCCCACTCCAGGGGAAGGTTACTTCAAAATCCCCATTCTCTCCTGATCAGCTGGGACTCGGGAGGCAGATAATAGATGGGGCAGGGCAAATCAGAGGTGGTATTTACCAGTTCTCCAAACTATTCTAAATTTCTGCTACTGGTTCTCCAGAAATGGTCAGAACTTGCTGAATACCATCTCTGGCTTGGATGGTTGAGAGTGGATCCAGTCTCCAATTAATTACTTCATTGGTGCTGGAAAACCAGTGTTTCTCAGTCTTAGCAACTGGATTTCAACTCTGTCTGAAGAGTAATTTTGGGTTCCAACTCAAGCCGGGACTGCGCAAGAATAAATAAAAATGAGATCCAGACAGCTGTGAGGAAAGAAGAAATATTTATTCCTAAAAGCAAAACAGTTTGCCTTTAAGAGCCACTGCAGAAAAATGGGGTGCAGCAACAGACTTTTAGAGTTTCTGCTGAGATGGAAGTGTCTATGTGCTGATTCTAGGGTAATACTTAAAGACTGCGTGTGTGTTTGTGTGTGTGTAGGTAGATCACCTATGGTGTTTATTCTTGTGAACATGCAGTTCTGCTGGGAGACCTAATTTAATTACTGTAACTCTATTTGTGTTTGCAGACCTTATCCTTTGATACATGGATTAGATCTGAATAACTTATTTGGAGGTTTGAGGAAGTTTGAGTAAAAGATCCCCCCCCCCCTATGCTATTTTTACTTGATTAATTTAGTTTCAGCTTGATTGTCAATTATTTTGTTGAAATGCTCATTCTCATTTCATTGGGGATTCTATTAATGTTTTAAGCGAAGATTGAAACGGTATAAAGAATAAAATATGTTTTGATATAAAACCTCCCACAACTCCTAGAACTCTCTAGCCAGCATTAAGGTCCACAGTCCTAAATGTTGGTGAGGTTGCGAAATGCCTCCTTAAACCTCTCAAGCCTACAGGAAAGGATAGGCAGAAGAATCAAGTATGTGAGTCAGGCAACCAAATTTTCAGAAATGTGATCCTAGCATATATATTGCTCAGTTGGTTTTCCTTTGGACAGAAAATAGTTCTGGCTGAACCAGAGATGGGATATATTTACCTTCCCTACCAGTTTGCAAATGTGAGCATGTATGCACACAAGCTTCGTTTGCGCATGCACAGTGCTAGCACATTGTGTTGGGGCAGGTGGGTGGAGTCTCCCACAGCCTCTCCTACTGGTTCGCCCGAACTGGAGAGAACCGGCTGAATATCATCTCTGAGCTGAACTCTGTGGAAACTAAAGAAAGGCTCCAGCTAGTTCAGAATGCGGCCGCGCTGGGGATTCTGGGGGCCTCCAGATGCTCCCATGCAACACCTCTCTTGCACGAGCTGCACTGGCTGCCTGTGACCTTCCGGGTGTGCTTCAAGGTGTTAATAACAACCTTTAAAGCGCTCCATGGCAAGGGGCCTAGGTATCTGCATGACCGCCTCCTACCAAATACCTCCCTCCAACCAGTCCGCTCCCACAGAGAGGGCCTCCTCAGGGTGCCATCGGCCAGTCAATGCCGGCTGGCGACCCCTAGGGGGAGAGCGTTCTCTGTGGCAGCTCCTACCCTCTGGAATAACCTACTCCCTGACCTACGTACAATCACGGACCTGCGCCTTTTTTGCTGAGCCCTGAAAACCCATCTATTTCGTGCGGCCGGCCTGGCATAGTTTTAATTTGTCTTATTAAGGGTGTTATAATGGTATTTTAGAGCAGGCCCATTGTTTAATTTGGTTTTAGAATTTTTTAGCATATTTATTGGATTATTGGATGTTTTATTGTGAGAGTCTACCACAGTTCTATAATCTACAAAAGTGGATTATACCATAGCATAGATTTACTGCCATTGGTCAGCCTTCAACAGAAAATCCATGCTTGGTAGAAGTTTGAGAAAATTGCATCAAAATATATAATATTTTAAAAGAAAAATGCATTTAAAATAACACATAGTAGGAATAGCTGATATAAATTAAAACTTGTGTATGGGATATGGAGTAGATAAGTGATAAAATTACATAAAACATTTTAAAGGAAAAGGGAAATAATGTGAGGAAAAGTGTATTTCTTTACCAAAAATGGCTATAAAGGACTAATACTTTCTTCTTGCAGAATAGGATAACACAGAAAGAGATACACAACACATGTACAAACTAGGACTGATGCAAACATACCTGATTCAAACTTCAAAATTTCACCAGCACATTGTTCCACTGCTGCATTTAAACTGTAAAAACAAACAGGAAAAGATGTCCCTTCTTCCTCAGGTTACTACTATTTGTCATTTCTAAAATCAAATTAGGAGATAAATAGTTGATTAACATCTTAAAAGTGTTCTTTGTTAAATTCTTTATGTTGGATACTCACTCATTCTGTTGGGCTATCAGTTCCATCAAGCTCTGAATGCAGTGCAGAACTTTTGAGAACTGTAATTTTATTTTAATGCATATTTACAGCTTTAACGATTAAATGGAAGGTGAGCAGTCTGGAAACCGTAAGTTCTTTCTGTTATGTCTTGAGAAATGCCTAGAAACTCATCAAAAAAAGAGAGGAGAGCATGAAGCAGGACAGATGTAATCATCCCAAAAATAGAAAATCTAAATTTGGTCAATAATTTCCATCCCTCTTAGCAATCAGGATTTGTATCTTATTATTTATTCATTTACCTTTCCAGCCCTCATTATTACAAAGCCTCCGGGTAAGTTTACAATATTTTAAAACCCATAAATAAAATAAATATTAATGCCATATAGATCACTACTAAAAATTAAGTTACCAGTGTATTTTTCTTCTATACGGATTATAACATTGGCCTTTGAATTAGAAAAGCTAATATGGTATCTAAGGACTTTGGAAGGAGAAGGCCCTTCTTGGGTTTTTTGGTTATTTAGGATTTCAAAGAGCCAAACCAATAAACAAAAAACTAGCAAATTGACAACATAACAAACCTGGTAGGGAATGCTCATTCTCTGATGTTCCTATCTATATTTTTTGTTTGCTTAACAATAAATTATATTTTTCTAGTACAAATTTAATACATTCATTATGTGTCATCAAGTTTTTTTCGATTCCTAGTGATCAAAATAAAAAAAAATTGCAATGGTAATCTGGTCCTAACCTGCTTTTTCAGATTTTCAATATGCACTTATTGCCATATAACTGATTCCATCCATCCACTTTACTGTTCCTTGTCCTTTTCTTCTCTTTCCTTCAAATTAAATAAGTTTAAGTCATACCGATATATAAATAATTTGATACTTCCTGAAAACTCAAATATTAATTGGGGAATCACCTCATTATAAGCGGATGCAATATGTTTAGCATGAAGAAACGTTACGGAAAAACCAAGGGGAAAACAGACATCTGTTTGGTAATCTTTGCTTCTGAAAATGGTGGTTTTGGGGGAGCGGAAGAATTTTCTTTTACAGGTAAATATAACTGTAGCAGACAAAATAAAGCTCAAAATTTATTTAGAGCAGAGTTATTTATTTGACAAAGGAAGATAGAAGAATTAAAGTTTTCCTTAATTATATGCCGCAGGACAGAAAAAATACTACCAGCACAGGTAATGCATTTAGTGCCAAGGAGCCTGTTAGAGAAAAAAAATATTATTTTCTTCAAAATAGGGATGTCTTTTTCAAATCAACAAGCATGTTGTTAGCATTCTGAGTAACGCACCCAAAGAAATCAGAACTCTGAGACAGGCAAGTCCCTCAAATAATATGTTTATTGGATATATTGGATATATCCAGCGGTGGGATTCCAAACCTTTTCCTATCAGTTCTATGAGAGCATGCTTTGTGAGTATGCTTTGCACATGGACATAGCACTCAAAGACCACCTGCAGTGTCAGCACTGGTGAGCTGAGTTGTTGTTTAGCTTAGCAGAGGTGGGGCAATCTGCTCTGCTGTGTGAATCAGCTGAGCTAAAAAACAAGGGAATATAGGACAGAGAATGGTGGGGCTGGAAGGGCATGGCAGCCAATGGTGGTATTTGCCGGTTCTCTGCTGCCAGTATGCCAGAACTGGTCTGAACTGGCTGAATACCACCTCTGGATATATCATATCAGCACATCTAGAGAAAACCAGCTCTGAAATTTTAAAAGCATAATTAAAAGAATAACTGTTTCCCTCCCCCAGTGTCTCAAGTCACATTGTCCAATTAAAATCGTCGGTGGGTTCCCTGGTTAATACTCTCCTCCTTCAACTGCCACAAGTTGGGATGATCTTGGTTCCCACGGGAAGGCTTGTTGTTTTGTCTGTGAGACAGTCTGCCTACTCCCACCCTCTCCTAGAGTACGTGGTAACTATGAAGCAACTATGAAGCAAGAAAAGATGGCTTCAGCCAGGTTCGATTCAGAGTTGGCACGTGTATATAAATAATTGTATAAGAAGACTAGCATTAGGCTTCAAGACTAGATTATCTATAACAATAAAGAATCATAGAATCACAGGATGGAAAGAGACCTTGCATATTTTCTATTCGATCCCCTGCCCAAGGCAGCAATCTTCAAAGGTAACTTGCCATTGCAAACTCATTCCTGGAGAACATTATCAGGAAATGTATTTTGTCTGCATAATTCGCTTGTGATATTTCCACCTATTTCTCCATTTGGGGCATGGGCATCAATAATGGGAACAGTTTTGATGATGTAGGTAACATGTTTGTTTTTTTAATGGGGAGGGAAAAGCAGTGAAGTTTTTTTGTTAAACTAGTATCATTGAAGAATCATTGTCTGTCAATAAAATTAATGATTGCAATATGCTATGGTTAAAACAAACAAGGAAAAATGAAAAGCCTGGAAAAGAAAGAATGACAAAAATTAATAAGCTGTTAAAACAAAAATCAGTTGGTCATCCACAAGGAGTAGTATTAGTGTTAAGAAATGTCTTACCATACACAGCATTCAGTAAATAGAGTTTGGATGCCAAGGGAATAAGATAGCAGCAGTGGCATCTCCCTCTGTCCTTCCCCCACTCTCTCCCTCCCCCCTCTCTCACACACACATACCAACAGAAAGGGTTACTCCGAACAGGCACCAAATACTGACTTCCTCTGTCTTCTACTCCCCAGCAAAAAAATTGGGGACAGGGTAGAAATACCCAAAGGAAGTTTTGAATAACCATTTTTACTATCCAACCAGAGGTGGTATTCAGCAGGTTCTGACCAGTTTTAGAGAACCGGTAGTAGAAATTTTGAGTAGTTCGAAGAACCAGTAAATACCACCTCTGATAGGTCCCATCTATTCCCTGCTGATCTGGAAGGAATGGGGATTTTGCAGTATCCTTTCCCTGGAGTAGGGTGAGAATGGATATTTTACAATATCCTTCACCTGGAGTGGGAAGGGAATGGGGATTTTACAGTATCCTTGCCATGCTACACCCACCAAACCATGCTCACCAATCCACACTACACCCACCAATCCATACCCACAGAACTAGTAGTAATTTTTTTTGAATCCCTCCACTGTATCCAACCATTCACTTTATGACAATGGACTTCATAGAAATTTTGAATTGGAAAGTGGAAAATGGCCGTTCCTCCTGGAGCAATTCAAAACTATCCCATTCCCATGGATTTAGGATTTTCTAACATAGAAGTACTAGTTTTATTAACTTAGAACCATCACTATTTAACAATATATATCATTCAAAGAAAGGATAAATTGTTAAATAACTTATCTCTCTTTATATGACCCTGTAAACAATAATAATCTCACTAGCAGTGATACATATATTTCACATGCCGGAAATTGTTTGCAACACATTAGTAGGAAATCTTTGGATGTTCCCAACTATTAGAGTGAGGTTCAGTCATTCAGCCAAAACATGCATTTAAAAAAAATATAACGCAAGCAAGATTTCTACATGTGTTCAAGAGCTGTATGGATCTTGGCACAAGGCAAAGAAATCTGAGGGGCACATGTGAGGCACTTTAAAACTTTTTTTCCCACATCCCTTGAGTTTTACTAAATGGTTTGCAGCCAATAGTGATTAGCAATGAGGAAAAAAATGAAAAACCTAAAACAAAACCTCACAAAATCCCAGGCTTCAAAGAGGCAATAGGAACTCTAAATTTTCTTTTGAAAATTAAAAAAAAAGAAGACTGTATCAGCTACTAAATAAATTTTAAACTGTTTGATTTAGAGTAGCTATTCATAACCTCTCAATTGTTGAACTTTTACTGTCAGAAATGCTAGTTGTTGGATTTGCCACGTAGGAATTCTGGGATGGAATGAGACAATTTGCTGCAGTCAACTCGCCATGACCAACTTGCTACGGGAAACTTGCCATGGGACAATTGTGGCCTGAATCTGCATAGAGACTATCTGAGCATGTTCCTCTTGTTCTATGGCTTGGCCAATGGAGCACACGCCTTGGGCACTGGGCCACTGGGCCTCCACACTCTGGCTCACCCCAACCTTAAAGACTTCTAATTTGAGAAAGTTCAAACCTAAAACAAGGCAAGGCTTGCAATTGTTGCAATTGTCCTTTGGCAAATTGTCCTGCTTCGAGTTGGCCATGGAGAGTCAGCTGAGTGAGTTGTTCTAGACCAGGGGTGTCAAACTCAAGACCTGGGAGCCAGATCTGGCCTGCAGGGTGATTAGATCATGGGGCTTCCCTGAAAACAGAGAAGGATCACACACACTCCAGTGCCTCTGCCAGCAAAAACAGAGCTTGGGAGGTTGTATTCAGCCCTCCTGAACTCAGTTTTAGCTGGCAGAGAATTGCAGGAGGCTGTTGCAGATGAAAAGGGATCTCTTAGGGACTGCTGGAGGCACTCCCAAGCTCCGTTTTTGCTGGCAGAGAGTTGCAGAAGGCCATCACAGTAAAAAATGTAGTGTGGGAGCCTGTTTTCTCTGGCAGAGCACTTGGCCCCCAACATGAGTTATGTTTATTTATTTATTTTATTTTATTTTTATTTATTATTTGATTAGACTTTTATACCACGCCACTCTCCCAAAAAGGGACTCGGGGCGGTGCAGAGGAAATTAAGAACACGAATATAAACATATACAAGAAGAATAAATATGTCATAAATAATCAATAAAATCTTATTAAATTGAACAATACCCTGTGCTAAAATCAATTTAAAACCCATTTGTTAAAACTTTAATTTAATTTAAAATCAGTCGATAAAATAGTCTTGGGAAATTAGGCCAGGCCAGCTAGATGAAAGAAGTGTGTGTTTAGATGTTGGCGGAAGAGGCGGAGGTCCGTGATGTTCCTGAGAGCGGGGGGCAGCTCATTCCAGAGGGCAGGGCCCCCCACAGAGAAGGCCCTTCCCCTGGGCATCATCAGCCAGCATTGCGGACCTGCTCCATAACCATGCCCCTCTGTTCACCCAAAGTCAAACACAACCCTGATATGGCCCTGAATGAAATTGAGTTTGATACCCCTATTCTAGACCATTATGGGAGTGGATGTTCAATAGGACTAGAAGGCAACCGTTTGGGGAAGGTGGATATTATGGAAGTTCCTCTATACATTATAATAGCTTTGCAGCTGTTTAGAAGCACCTTTGCTAGACTCTGATCCCTTGCCTCATTCCTTGTCTGGTTTGGGAAGTTAATTTAACACATTTCTGGTTCTGGGCCAGTTTGTTTGAAACCAAAGCAAAACTTTTCCCCCCAGCGTTACAGAGTTTGTACACAAGGTGTTTTCTATTAGTGACAACTCTTTGGTCAATTTGATTCTCAAGTCCTACACCCACGGCAACTGCTACTATTTCCCCCATTCCCACAGAATGCCTGGTTTCTGGTGCCTGGGCTTCTCCTTGCCAATTTTAGGATGTTGCATTTTTAGTTATTTTCCAATACAAAAATGTGTCATTTCCTTACCTCCTGTCTCACACCCCAGTTACTCTTATGACATTCAGACTTTTTATGTCTACGGGGAAAATGCCTAAATGCAAAAACGTCAACATGCTATCATTTCATTGCCATAACTTATAAAAAGCCTTTAAAAACAGGATGAATAGCACCTTTGGAAGAGGAACTTCCACTAATACCAACCATTCAAATTTGGGAGGGTTTTTTTGCAGCTCATGAAAGAAATATACGTTAGATGACAATATATACTGAAAATAAGGATGGAGAGAGGCACTAGCAATTTGTTGTGTTTTGTTTCTGTTCTATTTGAAGAGATGTTAGGGGAACTTTGTTCTATCAGGATTGCCAGTTGCTTGGATGGGACTCTGGCTAAATGATATTTTGTGCACTCCCTTTGTTTCTTGCATGTTGTCAAATGTTGAAGTCTGCAGGAATGAAACAAATGACTGCCTTGCTTCAATCTGCTTTGCAAGAAAATGTGGAGTGAAAAAGTTAATGCACTGAAAGAGAAAGAGTGAATTATCTTGAATGTAGTGATATTGCCATAAAAAACTATATTGTCATTGATGCAAATACTTCAGGGTCTTAAAGTAATTTTACCCAAGGAAGTTGATGGAAAGAGTGTGCCATTCATTGTTAACTGGCTCCTTAAACCAGAGGATCAGATGCTCCTCCTGAACTTCTTCCTGAATTGGAAGGCAGTTGATGAAGAGGGAAATTGCATTTAGGTAGCTCAAACAACAAAAAACATTTCTCCATTTTTTTCTTTAAAGCAGATGCTTTATGCACATGTTGGTAGAGAGTTGGTGGAAAGAGTGGAAAACTTTCCTTCCTTGTCCTTATATTATCTTTCCTTATCCCAGATCAATGATGTCTAACCTTTTTTGGTTGGAGTGCCTGAAGTGTGCTTGCCGGAATGCCAACATGCAATGCATGTACTCCTCTGCGCATGAGCCCCACCCCCTGCATGCACTCATAACCCCTATATGCACCCCACCCCTTATACATGTACGACACTCTCACATGTGACCCTCCCCTTACACATGCATGGCAGAGACCCAAAGACCAGCTAGCCAGAGGGGGGTGCATGTACATGCATGGCAGAGCTGAACTGGGGTGACAGCTTGTGTGCCGTCAGAGAAGGCGCTGCGTGCACCTCTGGCTCATGTGCCATAGGTTCGCCACCACGGTCCTAGATTATAAGACATAAGTGGAAGTGGTTCAGTGCAAAGCAAGGAGTGGCGAACTTAGATTCAAATCCAAATGCGCTTCAGATTCAAAAGCTACCAAGCTATTGGCCTATCTTCTACTCAGACATAGTTATTATATAAATAAAAGCATGTGCATACCAGGAATTGGGTAACACAGTCTTGGGGGAACTAACTTTTATTCGAACCAGGTGGTTTAGCAACTGGAGGCAAATGCAGGCCAACAGTTTTGCAATGTATTCATCTGTAATGATAAAGAAAAGCTACCTCTTAAAAGCCAACCTGAAGAGGGCAATATTTGTGCTACCAGGCTATCCTACTTTTTGTAGCACCAAAGGCCAAAAGGATCAGGAAAATCATCTCTAATAACATCCAAGGTGCTAGTGAGCCTATTTCTCCTCACTCTGAGCTCTTCTGCCCCCTTCCCCCCTTGAAATCCATACTTTAAAACACCTATTTAATTTGTTTTCTGCCAAATATAGATGGAAAGTGAACTATTGTGGTGGTTTTTTTTTGGCATTTTCTTTTTGAATTCTGATAACACAGTCTTAGCAACAGTGAAAGAAACAGAGCTTGGGGGCCTGCAAGGCAGTCAGAAAGCTATAAGTCACCATTTCTGTCCTGAAAGATGATACTTGCTCATATGAGTATTAGATACCCACATTTGATGGAGCTACATGCACACATAGTTGTCTGAAACAAAAGAGGTCAGAGCTACAAATTAGGAAGGGGAGCCTAGTCATAAACTAAGGGGACCTGACTGCCATATGAACTAAGAAAAAGACAGACCTTATTTAAGGAATTGTCAACAGAAGCAAGATGAGCACTCCAACTCAGTTTTTCTCCTTGAGTC
>JAPKID020001535.1:3256-14637 GCA_026931265.2 Tropidonophis doriae
GCAAAGAACTCTGTTCATGTCTATGCCTTCCATCGACGGAACTGCTTCCAGACTCAAAGCAGTGGGAGCAATATTCCCTTATATATTTCAATCACCGACCACCACTAAGCCAGAGGATTGTGAACCGAATTTCTCCTGCATAGCCCTATCACATAGTTTTGTCATGAAACACGGGTATTAAGGTAGTATGGTATATATGTCTTGGCCTGTAGTAATTTCACATCAGTGAAATATTGTATACATAACGTGCATAATAAACATGTGAGAGAGCTCAGCCAAAGAAATATGGAAAAGCTAGAATAACAGCACTATTTCCAAAATATTTTTTACCAGCATCATGTGTCCGATCAAATCTAAAAATTTTCAATTTAGAAAGTTAGGCTTAATTTAAATTCAGGGTGTGTAATATTTTGACCTCACATTTAGCAACATTCCTACAGTAGTATAATGATAATTACCTGGCATATATACTGGATTATTTAGTTCAGGGCTCCTACAACCAGTAACTGCACCATTGACAAAATTTGCAGGTTCATTCATATCCTTAAATAATAAAACAAATAAGACACACAGACTGTTAATTAAAAAAATCACTAACCTTTTATGAAGTGTATACTTAATATTACAGCTAGATGATTCATTTGAAAATTGTATGCAAATTTTGCAAGAAACGATATTACTTCTTTCTAGTTTATATCATTCATAAAATTATATGAATAATGTGCTATGATGAAGTAAGCTGTAATGTTCAAGAAAGCAGAAATTGACCATTAGCAAATAGGCAGTACATTAGTACAAATTCTTGTAGAGAGCTTAAGTTTCCAATAAACCTTTAAATTCATTTGAACTGCCTGGACTACTTAATTTAGAATGCTCCAAAGGATGTGTTTGTGTTTGTTTGTGTGTGTGTGTGTGTGTGTGTAAATCAGTGTATATATGGAACAGAATGTCATGCATTTATGGATAAGCATATTGAAATGGGACATGGATGAGATTTTATTCTAAATGAATTTACCCATTTCTGCCAGTAACAAATAAAACCAAACCACAATCAACTTCCTTATAGTGCATTTCAGCTCCATTATTCATTTTATTTATTGATTTGTTTGTTTGTTTATCAAATGTCTATATTTAGGATCCATTTTCCAAACTAAAGCCTTCCATATAAGTTGTATTAGCAATGACTGGGGATAGAAAATTAGTGGGCATTACCAAACTCCCCAGATGTAGCGAGAAAATAATATTTTCTTTCTGTTAAATTAAATGTGATGTCTGAAAATGCTGATGAAAGTAGAAAGCATGAACTGGAAATAATGTTACTAAATTTATCAGATAAAACATTATACAAGACAGAAATTTACAATCCATAGGCCATCAAACTTGATGCTTTGTGATTGATCAGTGGGATTATTGTAAACTTCTTCAATTTCTTTTTTCCACCACTGAGCTGTAGATTTCCGAAAAAAATCTGGAAAAGCAGTCCAAGCACTGTAAAGCTGAAAAGAAGGAGAAAATGTGAAGAAAAAACAAAACATCCTATATACTGCAAACTAAACTTCTGTTGATATAGCATAACATAGCACTTGCCTTTAGTGTAATCTCACCACACTGTTCATTCATATCCAGTTTATAATTTACTACTGTTCTGTAATCATTTTGACAATTAATGTTTCTTTGAGTTTGACTTCTATTTTCTAAATGAAGAATGTCACATTTCTTTCTGCTACATTTCAATATCCTATGTTTGATTACCTCAACTTTCAGGAGTATTTTGAATGTTAGTTGTGCTTTTTAAAAAAAGTTATATTACAATATACCTCAATAGAAAAGAATATTGCTAGTTCAGAGTTGGCCTCTGGAGTTTTTGGTACTCCCTGAACTGGGTTGTATGCTTGCAGATGTTTCATTAATCCACTAGGAAACATCATCTGTGTTGCAATCAGTGGTGGGTTCTGGATCTCATTGCAACCATATGGTGCAATGGGGACCGTTTTCCATGACATGAATGTGTGTAGCGCACACATTCATCCTACCCTCCAACGACATCTCCATGAACCTCTGCGATGCCCCAGCTGCTCAGCGGAGCATCACACAGGTACTGTACATGCTGTGTGTGGTAGCGCCAATGAGTTAAAATACAGGTAAGGACAACAGGTGGTCAGATAGACCCTCCCGAGCACCATACTGGAATGGCACTGGGTGTCCCAGGTAGGCACCAGTATGCCCATACCAGCGCATACCGCCTGCAACCCACGACTGGATGCAATATATTCCATTCAATTTTGTATCTTCTGCACATGTAATAAGCAGACATTAATACAATTTCAGAAAAGTAATGTGATCATTTCATTTTACATATTTTAAGAACAGTCTGTCTATGTCAGTGATGGGATTCAATTTTTTTTAACTACCGGTGACTTTGTGGGTGTGGCTTTGTGGGCATGGTAGGGGAAGAATACTGCAAAATCCTCATTCCCTCTCCGCTCTTGGGGAAAGGTTAGTGCAAAATCTCCATTCCCTCCCCACCCCACTAAGCAGCTTTCCAGCTCTGTTCGCCTATTCAGGGCAACAAAAGAAGATCAGCTGGAAGGCAGGGGCAGCCTATTTGCTAGTTCTCTGAACTACTGAGAGTTTCTGCTACCAGTGGCTAAATATCACCTCTGGTCTTTGCTTGCTTCACATAATTTATCCACAGCTTTATGCATAGCCTTTCAATAGTTTCTTAGGGCTCTCTGGAATCTTTATAGTTCTGAGTAGTAAGAGATCTTGGAAGTCTTTTCATCCAAGCCCTGCTCAACCAGGAGATACTATACCATTTCAAACAAGTAGCTGCCTAATCTCAATTTAAAAACCTCCAGTAATGGAATGCCTATAACTTCTGAAGGCAATCCACCACTGATTAATTGTCCAGGAAATTTTTCTTTATTTCTAAATTAGTTTTCTGATTGGTTAGTTTCTGTCCATTCTTTCTTGACCTGTCTTCAGGTGCTTTGGAGAATAGGTTGACTCCTGTCTTCTTTGTGGCAGTCCCTTAGATATTGGAACACTGCTACCATATTACCCATATAACTTTTTCCCATTAAACTAAATTTACCGAATTCCAGTAGGTCACCCAGAAATCAGCAGAGTTTCCTTACAAGTAAGGAAACAAGTAAAACACCCACTGGGATTTTGAGTGTTCCCACACTAGAACTGTTTTCCATTCTCTAACAAAAACCTAGACTTTTTATGAAACTCTTCTCATGCAGTATATAAAAGAAAACCCCGGTGAATTGGATCAACTGGTCAAGCATTCTGTACCAATAGTTCTTTTCCACTGCTGCATCCTAGCAGCTGATATTTCATAGAGGACACTGGTATGAAATACTATACAAGGTAATCAGGAGACTTTACCTCATTATAAGGGGGATTGTGAAAGGATGTATATAAATTCCAATGGGTTTATAAATGAGTTTCAAAATTCTTTGAATCTTAACCTTTGTAACTATTGCTGTGAGATTGAAGGAGCAGCAGCTTTGCTGTGATTTTCTAATAATGCTTCCCCCATGTGGTACAAGCTTTATGATTTTTAATCTGACTTTAATCTATCTCAAAATAAACCTAGAGAACTGACCATTCAGGCATTCAGAGATTATATTTGTGCCACAGATTAGAGTAAATTCATCCAGCTTCTTCCAATTGCGGATTTTCTACAATGCAACTGAAATTATATTGGTTTTTGCTATAATTGCTACTACTATTACTACTAAAATTACCACCAGGGTTAAGGTTTTATTAGTATAAGAATTTGCTTGGAATCTTTTTACCAAAGCAGTATATGAATAAATTACACTTACTTTCACTTTATCATCCCAGCTGAGAGATGAATTTATTACAATATCAGGACGATACGGCCACACCTGAAAACAACATTTTAAAAGTATTAGCTTTATGAAATAAAGGAAAGGACAGACCTGTAAATAGCATATTTCAGTATCCAGTCTGGAAATCATGAAGGCCTGAGTGACTGTGAATAGGCCTCAGACAATTCAGGAATGAGTGCACATGATGCATAATCATGCAAAGGTGTATCACCTACTGACCCAGTAACAGCCACAAGCCTATACACTGGGTTTATCTGTGATACTGTAATCATATCCACAATGAAAGATTAAAGGTCTATGGAGCCAACAGGTAAAACATCCTAGAGTTACACAGGAGCTTGCTCTTCCTGAGACCATCTTATGTGAGCTGCCTCTAAACACCACATTTCACTTCTTACTTCACACCCTCTTATCTTTCTTGGTGACCTCAATCTACCTCTTATTAATTGGACCCTAAACAAATGAACAACAGACCAATAAATATAACCATGTATAATGCTTTTACTAATCTGGGATTGGATCAACTAGTTATAAACAACACTAGACTTAACAACTGCTTAGATCTCATCTTCTGCAATAATTTAAACTCAGTTTATGGTCTACAAATAAATGAAACCTTTTCCAACAGTTACCATAGCATGATTAACTTTTGTCTCAATTTTTGCCCTTACAAAGATAATAATAATGACAGAATTCCCAACTATAACTTTGGAAAAGCCAACTATGATCTCATAACTGATGACCTCATTCCTTGATTGGCAAACTCTGTTCACTGGCTGCAACACTGCTGAAAACCATTATAACATTTTTTTGCATGAAAAAAGGGTGACCCCAGCTTAGTTGAAACTTACAGACCAATCTCATTATGTTGCATTACCTGCAAAGACATGGAATCAATCATAAACCAATCCATTATCCTACTTAGAGAAAGACAACTACTCTCTTACAAGAAGTTTGACTTTAGAAATAATCTGCAACTCTTACACTGCAAAAACATATGAACCTCACAACTCGACCAGGTAAAGCAATAGACACAATTTATATAGACTTCTGTAAAGCCTTTGATTCAGTAGTACACAACAAACTACTTCTAAAACTAAAATCTTATGGCATCTCTGGTTCCCTGCATAAGTGGATAGATGTGTTCCTATCAAACAGAAAACAAGTAGTCAAAATAGGAAATGCCCTATCAAATCCTGTGCCTGTTAACAGTGGTGTTCCCCAAGGTATCATTCTAGGACCCATATTCTTTATACTTTACATAAATGACCTTTGCGATCATATTATAAGCAACTGTGTTCTCTTTGCTGATGATGTAAAATTATTCAACACCACCGACAATATTGCTGCCCTACAAAAAGACCTTGATATGTGTCAGAAGGGTCAAACAATTGGCAACTCCAAATCTCAACCAACAAATGCTCTGTCTTACACATTGGCAGAAAAAATCAGAACACAAAATACAAGCTGGGTGGATATGACCTCGTAGATGACCCCCCAGGCTGTCAAGGACCTTGGGGTATTCATCTCAAATGATCTAAACGCCAGAGCTCACTGTAACAGCATTTCCAAAAAGGCATTAAAAAACCAAATCTTGCATAGCTTCTTGTCCTATAATATTGAACTGCAAACTAGGACATACAAAACTTTTGCTAGACCAATTCTTGAATACAGCTCATCTGTCTGGAACCCACACTGCGTATCAGGCATAAATACAATCAAACAAGTCCAGAGATATTTCAAGAGAAGAGTACTCCACTTCCCTGCCTGCAACAGAATACCTTATGCTACCAGACTTTAAATTTTGGGCTTAAGAAATTAAGAACTTCGCCATCTTTGATACAACCTAAACATAGTACATAAAATTATCTGATACAATGTTCTACCTGTCAACAAATACTTCGGCTTCAACCACAGCAACACACAAGCTCACAATAGATACAAACCTATTGTAAATCACTCCAAACTTGATTTCAGAAAATATGACTTCAGTAGGTTGTCAATACCTGGAAGAACTACCTGACACTGTGGTTTCTTCCCCAAACCCCCAAAACTTTAACATTAGACTGTCCACTGATGATCTACTGTCAATGGCACAATATTACATTTATAAAATATTACCTTTCCCCACACAATATCATTGCTATTAGGCGACTTAATGAAAACATCATCCGCAAGTCCTCTTGTGAAAGCAGGATAATTAGATTCATTTCCTGAGATGGCTGGATCCTGAAATGAAAACAGGATGTTATTTAGATTTACATCTAAATTTAGAAAGTACAACATATAGCATGGGGACTCCTATAATGAAAATATATCAGCTGCAGAAATGGCAAATATAACTGCTATTCCTCCCTCCCTCCCTCCTTCCTTCCTTCTTTTTTCCCTTTGAATTAGTGTTGATTCCTGTTAACTGCCTAGACAAGTTTCTGCAGTTTAGGGGAAATCGTCAAGAATATTATAGATAATCAAAGAGGACTGAAATATTCCTTAAGACTCAGGAAACCATTGAAAATGACTATTTTCTCAGATATCTAACAAAGCAAAGTAATCCATTCAGAGATACACACTGTCATAACTGGAATGGTGAACAAAAATAGATGGATGGATGGATGGATGGATGGATGGATGGATGGATGGATGGATGACTGGATTGATAGTTGTGTCTGTATTGTTATATTAACCAACTATTCTCAACGGTTAGTGATGATCACTTACCAAAATGATGACAAATCTCATTCCATCCTTTTTTATTCTGTTAACCAGAGCTGGAAGATGTGTAAAATTGGGACTTAAAGTGAAATCCAACTGCCGTTCCATGTAGTCAATATCAGCATATTGTACATCCTAACGAAAAGTTATTTGTGAAGTAATGTGCATTTTTTATAACAAGTCCATTAAAAATTATTCATTTTCAAACAAGCAAACAAACAAACAAATAACAACACATCAGAATTTCTGTTAAACCCAATACATGTTTGTTTCTAGACTGGTAGTGCCATTATTACCTATAAGAAATAGTTGATATTACAACTTGACAGGTTGACAATTGATCTCTTTCTTTTAAAATTTCTTTTGAATTGCTGACTTCTTAAATATTTATTCAGAGCTTTTAGATGTTTTAGTGAGTCTAGAAATGTTTTTGTTTCATGATACCATAATTTAGCAAAACTATAATGCATAGCTTCAAGTAATTGCATAACTCAAGTAATTTCATGACATTCTTATTTTTTATAGAAAGCTGTGAAAGGAAATGTTCATTTGTGAATAACTTACATATGAGATATTAACTGCTTTCATGCTATCATATAATTGAGATATTTCTCCATCATTTTTGTATCCATATCGACACAACTGGAATCCCAAACCCCAATATGGAGGCAAAACTGGGCGTCCAATGAGCTAATTAAAAAAAACCAAAGCAAAAATAAATAGGGATTATACAGTCAATGTTTTGTTAGTGTAATAAGGAATATTATAATCATATTTTACAGTAGATTGTTTTGTAATATGGGTTCTTACAGCAGTATATTCTTGAACGACTTGTTCTGGAGTTGGGCCCAAAACCATATAAAAGTCCAAAATTCCTCCAATGGTACGGTAGGTTAAAGCAGGAGTCGGTTGGAATTTTACCTCTGAAAATTCAAAAAGGGGAAATAAATATTGCATGGACCTGAAAATACTGTTATATAAAACCAATCAATAAAAATGAAACTCTGTCATTTCACCTCTGAGCTGAGCCAACTGACGTACAATCTTCTCCCTTGAAATCACAGGAAATGTATTGCATTTCCCAGCAAGAGGAACTATGGAACTGTATCAAATTATTTGCTTTGTATAAGCTATTTCACAAATAATAGTAATCTATTGTCTAACTTGGAATAACGTATGTTAAAAACATTTGTGATGGCAGGTTTATCTATGGTAAGTGGTTTTAAGCTATTTGTTTACAGATAGATAAATGTTTAGCAAAAAAAGAATTTGCTGTTTTCATACTGGCTTCATGAATAGAGCAGGAATTGGCAAAACCCATGTTGAGTCTTATCTGGCCTACAAATTAATGTTCACTAATATTATATGCCTAAGGGACACAGTGTCTCAGTGGCTAAGATGCTGAGCTTCTTGATCAGAGAAGTCACCTGTTCGGAGGTTCATATCCCTAGTGCTACGCAACGAAGTGAGCTTTACATGAAAGCATGTAAAAATGCAAGTAGAAAAATAAGAACCACCTTTGGTGGGAAGGTAACATGCTGGCCACATGTTACCTTTGAAATAGAGATGAGCATTGCCCCCTAGTTGTCAAGAATGACTAGCACATATGTGCGAGGGGAACCTTTACTTTTATCTTTAGTATGATATGCATTTGTTTATAATAGAACACAGCTGGAAGGGAGCTTGGAGGTCTTCTAGTCTATCCCCCTGTTCTGTCAGGAGACTGTATACCATTTCAGATAAGTGGATGTCCAGTCTTTTCTTTAAAAACTCAAGTAATAAAGTGCTGATAATTTCTGAAAGCAATTTATTTAGTTTAGAATAAGACACTTGGAAATGAACAACAACTTACCCATTCCATTACTGTTCAGCAATAGGACTCCATGAGCATTGCCATCCTCTTCCAAGCCCATATAAAAAGGTTGAACTCCATAAGTGTTAAATTTATACTGTAGGCATAAACATAAAAAATGTCATAACCAAATGCATTGTTTGGCATATACATTTTATTGCTAGCATGTGAATATTGATAGAATGCAATAAACTACATTCTCAATACAACATATGTTTGTGTAGACCTCATGGAGTGAAGTGTGCCTCTTCTTGTGGCCAAGAAGCTTTTGTGTAGCTTCAAGTGTAGTCCTAC
The DNA here is from genome assembly GCA_026931265.2 of Tropidonophis doriae. Taxonomy (NCBI): domain Eukaryota; kingdom Metazoa; phylum Chordata; class Lepidosauria; order Squamata; family Natricidae; genus Tropidonophis; species Tropidonophis doriae. Next base: position 11,978 of record JAPKID020001535.1, read on the forward strand.
CAGGAGTGTAGTACTACCAGGAGTACAGGAATTCCACAAAATTCCATATTACTTGGCTAAACTGTTACAAAGTCTTCCATTGGCCTGCTTTGGAAGCCCACTTGGCTGTTGTAATTGGTATGGAATATAGTGTCTTGCTTACTAATTAGCACTATTGTTGAGCACCATTACACCAATGTTTAGGCCCTGTATTGCTAGTAGATTTCCAGGTTCACCAATTTCAAATAATGCTTGGACCTATAAAGCCCTACTGTATTTACCTTGGCATTGATAGACATGCAGAATTACCCTTTCCACTTGATCCATGTAACCATATATTCTAGGAAAAAAATTGGTGATTCTTAAAGTAACTGAAGCTAGGCAGTTGATTCTCTGTTGTGGTCTGGTAATGTGGGATAATCTTCCTGGGAACTGAACTTGCCCTATTATGAACCACGTTCTAGAAATTGATGAAGGTTGAACTTTTCCAAAGAGTTGTAGTCTGATTGTATGATGCGCTATGTTGTTGTCATATAATGCCTTATGCTTACATTCTTACTCGATTTATTTTATTTGGAATTGATTATATTCTAAGCAGTATAACTACAACACAAAAATAAAATAAAAAAAATAAAATTGTAACATGTGAATAGTTTCATTTATTATTACATATTTTTAGAGTATAAGACGCACCTTTTCCCCCCAAAAAAGAGAGTGAAAACCTGGGTGTGTTATATACACTGAATACAACATTTTTGGCCCCCCAAAACATGCCCCCTTTACAAAAATGAATGTGCAAAAGGCTTGGGAGACCTGCAAAATGCTCCCAGGGGCTGAGGAGGGCTAAAATGAGCAAAAAAATGGGCTGTTTTTATGCACGTTTCCACCCCCCCAACTCCCAGGAGCACTCTACAAGCATCACAAAGCCTATGCGTGCACTGATTTTTGCAAAGAAATGGGCCCGTTTTAGTGAAAAATTAGTTGGTTTTGCTCATTCCCCCCACCATCCCCCCAGGAGCATTTTGCAAGCCTCTCAAATATTGCATGCCCCATTTTTCACAAAAAATGAGGAATGCAGAGGATTTGGGAGAGCTGCAGAGTGCAGATCTCCCAAACCCAAATTTACCTCTTCAAAATCTTAGTGCGTCTTATACTCTGGTGCGTCTTATAGTCCAAAAATATGGGATTTACAAGCATGGCCATTTTAATTTGATTTAATTGATTATTAATATTGACTACAGTAGACTTTTAATATTTCTTCTGTTATGTTGCTAACTGCCTAGAGCCTTACAAAATGCAGTAATATACAAGAATGATAAAGAAATGTATACATTTCATTTTAAAAGAACCGTGAGGCCTTAATTTAGCCACTTTACTCAGTTAAAATCTACAATAAATAAGAGAAGGTGATGTCTACCAAGAAAAAAACAGACTCACTCCAGGAGGCTGATCCCTTGCAAACATTGGCCAGGTTTTCCAATTCATTTCATGCCGGAATTGTTTATGCTCTGTTTCCCCAAACCCATATACAAACTGTGAAGGTAGGCGAGTTGAAATCTGAATGAACATATCACTAAAGGTGAAGCCAGGTAACTGGGAATCCCATCTATAAAGGGAGGGGGGAAGCTTGCAATCAGAATAATGATTAAATGTTAAACTATAATTAAACATCAAACAAGACTACAGTATATTAGTAACATATAAATAGAATGCAATAGGAAGATGTTGAGTTTTTAATCATTTTCAGGATAAAGTAGAAAAAATATACCAGCTATTAGCACAAAAAAAAAGTGTGATTATATTAAAATAGGGATTTTTCTATCTTGCAGTAAAATGTCATTGCCCCTGCAAAGAGACCAAATACTTGTTGACATTTTCTAATATCATCAAAACACACAGTTCTTTCCTTGGGATATTAAAACAAAAAGAGTGTTCAATACTATTTGATGTTGATAAATGGGGGAGGGGACATTGCAGCTCTTCCATTTTATATATTTTTGAGTGACTGACCTCACTTCTATACATTACTGATTCATCAGTGAATTTTAAAATTGCATAGCATTGAAACCTTGAAAAAATTCTCTTTTAATTTCTGGATCTCCCAGAGAACTGATATGTTCTTGAAAAGTAATTAATGACAAGAGACACAAAATGCAGAAATGAAAGAAGCCAGAATACTGATAGCTGTACATTAAAACCACTGAACACCCAGATGCAGAAATATTAGCAGTTTATAGAACTATAATGACACTCATCTCCTATACACCATGATAAAGATCTACAACACTAAGCACTTGCACTTGTATTTTAACGTTTTGGAAAGTCATAAAGTTGGCCTTAGGCCAGGTTTAAGTTCTATTCAGTTCAGGAATTGAAAATAAACCAGCCCCAATGTACCCTCCAATTCAATAGTTCCAGTGAAAGACAATCCACAATTCTCTGTGGAACTGATGTAATTGTCAAACTCTTTCTGACTCTGTAGAAGTTGTTTTCCAACAAACAATTGCAATCAATTTGTAATCCTGTAATCTAAATTCATTATTTTATTCTTTCCATAATTCTGACACATTGATTCTTTCTCTTTTATTTTAGAATGATCTGGAGAAGCTTCTTTTATTTTTATTAGTATTTTCATCTGCTTTTTAGCTCATTCTGAAATTTAGTCTTCCAAATTTGTGAAT
>JAPKID020001536.1:0-14636 GCA_026931265.2 Tropidonophis doriae
GACATCACCTCGACAGCATCGTTGGGGTGGGACGGGGTGGAGATGTACAGCTGAGTATCATCAGCGTACAGATGATATTCCACCCCGAACCCACAGATGACCTCACCCATCGGCTTCATATACGTGTTGAACAGAAGGGGCGATGTGAATCAGTTGCCAAGTATCCAAATGTGAATCACATGACCATGGGGATGCTGCAATGGTCATACATGTCAAAAATGGTCATAAGTCACTTTCTTCTGTGCAGTTGTAACTTTGAACGGTCATTAACTGAACTGTTGTAAGTTGAGGACTACTTGTATTCAAGACACAAAACAATATTTTTGTTTTGGTGAAACTTATTTGATCCAAATTTGCATATAGAATATACAGTAACTAATACAATGTTTAAAAAAAAACTTCTGCAATTGAGGTTTCTAACTATATCCAAATAGGTGCCCTCCAAATGGGTCAGACTTCCAAAATTGCTAGCTGAAAAACTGGAAATTGCTAATAACAGCTAATAGCTTTTAATGACAATTCTGGCACATTACATTGACAACTTAATGATGCATAGTATAATGCTTTTATCATCCCCTCCTAAGTTCTTTTTAAATTTCACAAAAAATTGTCAAATTATATATCTAGCCACATAACACTGTGTGAGTAGAAATAGAGAGAAATGTAGGCATCCTGTAACTCAGAGGCCCCCAAAATTTTGGGTACTGGGGACCATTCCACGGAGAGAGATATTTCTGCAGATTGGAGGGGTGTTGCATGCTGCCTGTATCCCGCGGATGAGGCTTCGCTTGTTTGCCCAGCCCGGTTTCTGGCATGCCGTGACCTGATTCCAGTCCACCAACCAGAGGTTGGGGGGGCCTGCTGTAATTACACATCATTTGTTCATATATGCCGAATGTGATCATAAGTAAATATATCAGGAAATTGGCTCATTAAAATTAATAGATTTTGCTTTGGAGTAAATTAGATTCACATGGGATACTTCACTCATTTTCACTTTCCTTTTATCAATGAAGATTCAACATTATTCAGTCTATTTGGAAGAACAGGATAGAACAGAACAGAAACCAAGCCATGATGAATATAAATAAGCACAAGTAAAGGAGGAAGAACAGAGATCAAGATGCTATGAGCCTTACCCATTGTAGCTGTTGCTGGAGCTCTCTGATGGTATTCTCAGCTTGCTCTAGTTTAGTAATGGCCTCATCACTCTGTTGTTTGATGGTGGCCAACTCCCGTTTTGTAAGATAGTTTTCCTCAGCTTCCTGGGCCCTCGTCACTTGTCCCTTAGGACATAATTTTCTTTTTAAAGCAATTGGAAGATCGATCCGGGGAAGACCGAGAGTTTTACATATTTATTCTGCCATATGGTTAAGATCTTGCAAATTGTCACATAAGTGTTAACAACCAATACATCAATTTAGTAAAGTAAAGCAGTTTAGTAACTGCACCACCTTAAAATGTTTAGTATCCTTAAGCAAGGTCAGCTGTGTACCTGCATTCAATTGAACTCTGTTCATGCATTTATTACTTCATTTGTGCATGCACACGTCTGTTACAAGTTCATAGTAATCTACAGAATTAGTGGCAAAAGATGAGAGCCCACCAATGATTAAGAATCCTGGATGTTATTAGAAGTAACATGCAGGCATGTGCTTAAATATTATCTGATATGGCACAGTTGCTCAATTAATTACAGTAAACATTTCATATGAAAATGCATGTAGTTATCCATGCACTAAAAATAGAAAGCTAAGGGCTTGTTTGGTAGCAGAAAAAATAATTAGTGTGAAATGCTAAAGGTAGTATACCTGTATCAATCTATCTGCCAAGGAAGCACTTTCCTACAAAAAGGGAAAAAAATTCAGACAGAAATAAGAGAAAGGAGGAACAAAGCAACAGAGCAAAAACAGAGAATTATGCTCAAATTTTACCTACTTTCCCAAAACCATAAAGTTAAAGCATGCATTTTTCCAATAGTCAAATCTTTCAGTAGCATAGGCTAATTTATTTTGAAAAATAACACTTCATATTTTTAAAGTTTTCTTTAAAGTTCAATCGTTCCTTGCATAGGGAATTCTGCAGTTACGCGTAGAATATATTTGATCAAAGTGTTACAAACTGAAAGGAGGCATAATCTGAGCATATTTTAAAAGTGTGGCTGCCCAAGAAAAGTGGAACTACTTTTGCTAAACAGGATTTAAGGAATAAGAGTTCAGTAATGAAAAAGTATGAAGACCTGAAGTATACAAATGAAATATGGCTAATTTTAGCCAAACCTGGCTAATTTATCATTTACAATGGGAGGGAACTTTCAGAGTAATTCAAATATTCTGTAATTTTTTTTTAATCCAGAAACATCCACCTTAACCACAAATGTATCAGACATTTCTACCTATAAATACAGCAACTCGGAACAAGATAAATCAGCAGATCCACATGCAAAATTTACTTTAAAGAGCAAAGGACACAGCTAAATGAAAATGTGTACTAGTAGATTAGATTAGATAAAACTTCTGCATATGTACAGATTAGGGAAAATTTATACTGTAGACAATATATTCAAGATGATTTGAGATTTTAATCTTTTTATAAAGTGATATGATTTAGGAAGGCAAATTCCACCTTGCTTTATGGGATCCAAGACAGAAACTTTTAGTAACAAGTAATATTTCCTCAAAACATATTAAGGATAGCTCTCATTATGGGGAATAGCCATATTCTAGGGAAGAACAAAGTTTTGGGATCAAGAACTAAACTTTTATGGCTCTTTTACTTTTTGATTTTTTTTAAAGAGCTAAGTATCAGAAAAAAAGGAATCTTATCTATTCCCACTGAATATATATCAGAGAAGGAAGGATGGGTTATATTTCATGCTATGAGTAGCAACAAGCTTTCTACAGCTGAGGAGGAAGGCTCTCAATGATGTCATATTGATAGATATCAAAATACATTAAAATATTCAAAGAAGGTACTAGCTAATCATTCAAGAACATTTCCTGAATCATAGCCCTTCCTATGGATATTGACTTACCTAGATTTAAAAGCTAGGCATAACATGATCTATCTTAGAAGACGAGAACCCATACTTACTAGGCTCTCGTTACTTTTCAAGCTTTTCTAAAATGGAGACAGGTCTCTAAAAAGCTTATAAGAATGTAGCATGACATAATTTATACATAGGATGGAAAAAAGTAATATTAGCCCTTAAATCAGGAGTCAGCAACCCACAGTTCTGGAGCTGCATGTGGCTCTTTCATCCCTATGCTGAAGCTCCCTGTCACTGATCAGCGCCACAATTTTGAGAGGAGCTTCGGGGTGGGGAGCACGGTGACTCAGGAGGAGATGCTATGAAAAAGGGTGGGTTTTCCAGTTGGTTCCACAATTGATAGGGCTTTCAGTTAGGACAAGTAGAGGAAAAAGGATGCTGCGCTAGGAGGAGACTCTATGGAGGAACCAGACTTCCGGTTGGTTCCAGAATTGAACGAGGTGCTTCCAATTAGGACCTTTGTGGTTTTTTGAGTGTTTAAGGTTGCCAATCTCTGCCTTAGATCCTTTGGGTTAAGCTTTGTAAGAACCAACAGATTTTCCAAATCTGAGACCATTCAGAAATATGCCAAATAAAAGAAGTTCAAGAACATTTCCAGATGAACTGCAGACCCTCTGATTATTCAATAAATTCTATTTACTGCTAGGTTTTTTTGAATATATTTTAGGAGCTGGGAGCAAGGTTTGATTAGACTGAATTAGATATTTCCATCATATATTTAATCTGATAACTATATTTTTTGAATATTACAGAAAACCTGAAGAACAGATGTGTGAAAACCACTTCATGCTGCTTTTAAAATCATAGTGAGCAATATCTTCATCTTATTTGGGACAAAATAATAAACCTCTACTGTTAGTAGGAAACTGGATCCCCACTTCTTAGGCATTGAGCAGAAAATTCGGATAGATTCTCTAATTCTTGCAGTTACTGCTGCCTCTACTAATAAGAACAAAATAAAATTCTTTTCCAAAAGTAAACATTTTAAAAGTGATGATAACATTATAAAAACATTGGAGAAACTGAATATTTTTGACCATTTCCTTATGCTTCAGATTTTCTGCTGTCCTTGTTACAAGTACCAGCCCAATATGAGCTATTAATCATAGCTTTCACTCTTGCGAAACATTCAGCCTATTTCCACAATCCCAAGAAAAGTAGGGTTTTTCAGATTGCTCTCTCATTGGTAAATATTTCACACCACAAGTACGTTTGCAGTACCTTATGCAGGTTAAAATAAGGGGACTGAAATGGAACAAATATCTGGCATGACACAACCCAATTATGTACATTTTAATCCATATTTTCTAACAATGCTGCATCAAGAATTTAAATGATGTATACAACACTTCATTTTTAAAAATAAACTGTTATCATTGCTATCCTTCACCTCACTGAGTGTTACAAAATTATGCTAGGTCCAGTTATTTCTGTTCAAATGCATTTTCATCTTCACCATGCAACTGCCTGACACAGTTTGTTCCTTCATTAAGAACTTAATTCTGACACTATTATTACGCTCTTCTTCCTCCCCACTTCTGAAAATTAATGAAAGGCTAATTTTAGGACATACTTGATTCTCTACCTGTCAAGGGGGGGAAAAATCATGGCTCATATAAAAGGATCCAATTTTCTAAAACGATTACATGTCATTCTTTATGTCTACAGGACATCTAGGAATTAAAGGATGAGGCAAAATGGGAAACAGTTACTTGATCTTATTAGAAATTACTGATATTTGGACAGACACATAATTAATTTGGAATTTGACAGAAACTCCATTCTTCATAGTTCTCCAAAGAAAAAGGACAAAGATAGCTATCTGTTCTTAAAAACCTGGAAGTGCCTTAAGTTGCCATGGGCGAATAGGCGGCAATATACATTTAATAAATAAATGAGTGAGTATATTTGCATATATGAGGGGGAAATGAAGTTCTTCATTTGATCTAAGCATAAACTCAAGCAAAGATTTAATGAACAATTGACAAACAATGTAATTCACCTGTGTTTTATTTTCTGCTTGGAATAAAAACAAAATTTCTAAAAGTAATTCAAGTTTGAAAAAAATAGCAGCTAGACAGGTTGTCATATTTTCTCAGTTAACTGTAAGTACCAAAGAAATGGGAAATTTAGGTGGGAAAACTGTTACACAAATGCAAAGAATTATTTTCTTAATGCACAGTAAAATGTCTTGATTTCCTTTTTGTAAGAAGACTACCTGAAGATGCCAACTTTCGAGTGCTGTCCATTGTAAATATACTTTAATTCCCCTCTCCCAGTGAATTCCAAGATACCCACGCTTACGTTTTCATACAAAATGGCAACTACGTGTATACTTAAAAAATCAAATCTTATTATGAAGGCCCATCAATACAAAAAACAGGAATAATACCTTGTATTAATCTTCATGCAGCTACTCTATTGTTAATAAAATGTTTATAACTAACATAATTCAGGCTTCAGTTTCTTGGACACTTACTTTTTCCAGCGTTTCAATTCGTTGTTTTAAGAGTCTGTTTTCTGTTCTCAATCTCTGAAAATCAAGCAAAACTGTAAAGAACGTAATCTGAAATATTTATCAAATAATTTCTATCTTCTGAAACTGAAGGAGGTTAATTTTTTTTTAAAAAGAATATGGGTCATTCTATAGACTGCAAGGCTTATAACAGCTGTTAGACTCAAAGCTAGATGCTTTCTAAGTATTTCCTCAAAGGAGAAAACAGACTCCTGATGTATCACATACCCTTTCTAATAGTGCAAAGTTATAACATTTTATAAGCCTCCCAGAGCCGCTTTAAATAACAAGATGGGTGGTATATAAATTTAATAAAAAAACAAACAAACAAACAAATACATATGCAAACTGATATATCAGTGATCATCAGGGAAGTTACAACTTAATTCAGAATTGCTCACAGCTAGATTTTAAATATGGTACTCAAAACCAAAACTATGGATGCTGCTTGCTTTCTTATTAAAATATATTCAGATGTGCATGTATTAAATTTAAATGTTAAACTTTCTACTAAATTCAAGCATATAGGAGAAAGATATTTTGCTTGTGCTAGAGTCCTTGTTTATTAATAGCAACTGCGTTCTCACCTTTATTCCAAAGGTCTTAAAACAATGGATTCTTGATTTCTCCTTTTACATCACATCTCGCACAATATTAGTCTCAGTGCTCTTCTGGCAGAAGAGAATTTTGAACTAATTCAAAATGAAACCCAATATTCCAACCATTTATAAAACACTGACTCTCAAAGCTCCTTCTGAATTAGCATAATTCTATTAACTTCTGTATTCCCTGCTATATTCATAAAAACTTTTTAAAGAAACCTACAACAGGATCCTAAAAATGGCTATATTAAAAAAAAGAATAAAAATAATTGAAACAAACTCCACAAACATAATCCTGTCCAATCTGATTTTTTTTATTACACAAGTAATAAAAATTCCTATTACCTTGCTCAGATAATTGACTACTTACCTTAATTTCAACTTGTTCTTCCATTTCCTTTGTTTTTATAGTAGTATATTCTTTCTCTAGCCTAAAGAATATTGAAAGATGTGATAATCTCTTTTTAATAATACGTAACTGTACTTAGTAGTACTTATTATTGTTCATATTAATTTGTATGGGACATCAGTGGCTATGGGGATGAAGGAGTGAGAAAAAAAATGAAGGTTAGATAATGGGTAGGCCAGAAGAATAGGCCCTATAGAGAGAAAATCAGTGTCTACATTTTCTATCTAGGGATGAGAATAAATCTTGGTTATATGACTGGCAAATAAATTGATTTTTTAGAAACATCTATATAATAAAATCCACCCATTTATATAGAAAGTGAATGATATAATTCAATGATTCACCTCTTTGTAATAATAGCATGGTGGCATTTTTTAAGAAAAGAAATACTTACTTTTTCATCTTTTTTGCATTATATTTGACTTGGTAAGCCATTTGGATTAACTTGTCAGGTCCACCATCAAATTGATGTGGAACCACCTTTTGAAAGTGCTGGAAAGAAAATGAAAACCTAGAGTCAGAAGTGAGAAATACGGATGTATATTCCGTGTGCCAAGTAATACAATACAATGGTGTATTTAGGTTACCTGTAACATCCCTTCCATGTCAAGTTGCACTAATTCTGCTTGATTCATCTGAAGCAGTGCCACGCCAACCCGAAACACAATCTCTAAACCCTGTGAATAATATCATTATTTTCTTCCAAATACATATTTGTAATGCATATTATTTAAGAATTTTTAAAATAGCCTTTCATTGATCTATCTAATTTGATAGTCATGATAGCTTACCTCAGACATAAATATATCAAATATTCTTGTTGCAATTGGTAGTGGGAAAGATGTAAGAAAAATAGTTAAGAACCATGAGGACGCATACATAGAAGTGTGGAAACTCTGAGCCTGGAAATGCATGAAAAGCTCTGGAAGTTGCTCCTGAAAGAAGAAACAAATCAAATAGTTGCTTTCAATAATGTTTCTGAAATATGTATTTTAAAATATTTTACATAGTTAGGCATTGGAATTTGAAATCCAATCTGAAGGATTTAATATGTCATTAGAGATTATTATTAGAGATTATTAAAGATAAATTATTAGAGATTATTTAAAAGTACATTACCATTTTATGTCATTATAATTAGAAATCTCATTAAAACATTTTACATAAAGAATATGTTCAAAATACAAAAGACAATGTCTTAAAAATCATAGATTACAGTACTATTGTTTTCTACATCCTATGCTTTGGCATTTTTATGCAACTATTGAATCTTTTTTGCAAATTGATTAATGCTTATGCACTCATCTTTTTAAATCTACTGCTTAACAACACCATAGATATGAGCGAGAGATAACAGATTTTTTAATGTACCTGTATCATGGATTCAAATTGATACATACAAAGGCCCAGCTCAGCCATACTTGGTTTGAAGAGTTCTCGAAGTCGATAATCTTGCATTAATTTAAAAAATACACAGAAGGCTTCTTCCTCTGGCATCTATTTTGAAGGAGATTACAATCACAGCTTAACCTTCTTACAATAGTTACAAGCACTTCAAAAGTTCACAAGACGTTTTCAACACCACTTAATTGCAGGTGTAAATCTAGAGATGCATCTGGAAAAAATTACACCTGCCACGCCTTTAACAATATGTGTTAAACTGCAGCACTATATATTTATTGCAGTATCTAAAGAAGTGAAGAAATAATACTGTTGCTATTTTCAGGTCCTTACAGCCTCCCTATGTATGGTAATCCAATGGCAACACAGATGTGAAAGAGTCTCCTCTTTGTTCTATCAATTTGAGTAAATATGTTCTGCAATTAACATACAATCCTGCGTCTTTCTACATGAGACTTCTAATGCTAATAATTTCTTGGCAATAAAAAACATTGCAACCAATCTTTCTATTATTATCTAATACAGCGGTCGCATAAAGCACCATTAAAATTGGCGTTATCCGTGACCTCATGTTGGGAAAAAAACTTCCTTTGATTTATAATCAAACCATATACAGTTATGGTTTAGTATCTTTCTGAATGAGATTACATACGTCTTGCTGGAAGATGTTACAATTCTCTAGAAATCTTCTCCCATAGAAGACCTATTTCTATATTCTACAACCCTTTAAAGAAAAAAAGTCAGATGTAATGAGATTTTTTCCCTTTTTAGCAAACAAATATAGAGTTGCTTGCAGAAGAGAAATGAACATCATCTTCAAATGTTGACTCAACCCCAAAAACTTAAGAGTGTGACTTGAAATATATATATACATCTGTGATAAATTAGGACAACACCCCATATGAGGGTGTCCTAATTTGTAAATGTTGCCCCTCCTTTTATTATTACTCTCTTACTTTAAATGAAGTAGTAGAATTTCAAGATAACTTTTGCAATAGGAGGGTCTTTCTTCCTACCTGCATAAGTAGCAGACCAACAATAAAAGCACTTCCTTGGCAGTAACCAACCTCACGATCCACTAAAGAATATGCCTAGGAAACAATAAGAGGGTAACATTTAGAAAGAATAATGAATAACCACATTGACTTTCCCAAATAACCTTCAGAATCTTCAGAAGTGAAGGTGCGAATGCCACTAAGGTGTCTGTAGATTATACCAGAATTTCCCAACATTTCCAGGTTGGCAGCCAGGAGCGGGAGGAGGGGGGAAAGAGGGGAAGATTTTGTGGGAGGGGCAGGGGCATATGTGTTTAGTGTGCGCATGTGCGAGCGAGCATCCATGACATTTGTGACGATGCTCATGCAAGTGCCTGCAACAAGGCTCAAATGAGTGGGCCCGCAAGTGCCTGCGATGACACTCGTGTAAGTGGGGCAGAACAACCCACAATGCTTGCGGTGATGTTCGTGCGAGTGGGGCTGCTCCACGCTGCCCGTTGGCAATTAGACCACAACCCAGTAGGATCCAGTTTCTAATTTATTATGAGCTGAATACTAATTACAGCTTTATACAGGTAATATAATAGTAAATTACATATTTAAGTTTTGAAGGATTTTAAATAAAATTCGTTTTGATAACTTTTAAAATTTATTTAATAAAATTCAGAAAAATGTCCATGTTCCATGACAAGCACCATAACTATTTAGGATTCCAAGCACCATTATTCCTTATATGTCAGAAAAGAGACAACAGCATAGAACAAGGCTTGCTCCATGTCACTATATTTCTTTTCTTTTTTTTTTTAAACCACAATTTTTATTGGTTTTACAATGTATATAAGGAAAAGGGGGTATATAGGGTATTATAATAACATTTTAGGGCTTCCATGTCGGGGGTGGTAGTTGCCTCTGAGGCTTCGTACAAAATACAGTTAAAAAAATAAGTAGTGACAAGAGATACATATATATCACATCATATACTTCATACATTCAAACTTTTATTTTCTCTTAGCATCCGTTTTCAGGAATTACAGTAATAATTTCAAAATAAACTCATTTTTGAGATCTGAGTCTCTTTGCTATTGTTTCTTCTTCCTCCTTCCCGCCAATGGGCGGGGACGTGGCCCCTCCCGCTCCCTCTTCTTCATCTCCTAGGATTGAGGAGTGTTTTTAAGAAAGGCCTCCGCCTCTCCTACTATTTTAACTCTAACTCTGCCCCCTTCCCAGAATACCAACATTCCTTCAGGCATTAACCATTTGAACCAAACTCTTTTTTTGTATAATTTTTTGGACAAGAAGGAATACTTCCTTCTTATCTCTCGAATTTTTTTGGGAATTTGTTTCAAATGTCACTATCTTTCAATGCATGTTTAATAATATTAGACAATTCAAGCTATAGATTATATGACAACTTCCTACATTCTAGTCATTATGTTTCAGAGTTATAATTCAATTTATTTTCTTAAAACAAATTAATTTCTCCTTTAGTTAGTTTCATATTAGCCAGCAGATGTAATATAAAGAAAGCAAAATGTTTTCAATTATAACAAAACATCCAATTTGCTACATAAGACTAGCTACTATCCTGCTGAGATACTATTCAAAAGGAAACAGCAGTCGGAAATATTTCAATACAATTATATAGGTTAGTGATGGCGAACCTTTTTCGTATGGCTTACCAAAATTGTGGACGTGCATTAGCACACCATTTCAATCCTCACTGTCCACCTGAGCATGCGCGCATGACACCACCACCCAGCGCATGCACGCATGACCTCTCCCCAGGTTTCGGAGGCTTTCCTGAAGCCTGGGGTGTACAAAAATGGACTCCCCTGGCCCCCCGGAAGCTGGAAATGGATTGTTTCCTAACTTCTGGTTGGCCCGTTGGAGCCACTTTTTGCCCTCTGAGGGCAAAAAAATAGCCCCAACGGGCCAATCGGAAATAATCCTTTTACAGCTTCCGGACGGCTTCTGGGGGAGGCTATTTTCACACTCCCCAGGCTTCAGGAAAGCCTACGGAGCCTGGGGAGGGCAAAAAAGAGGCCCAACCGGAAGTTTGTTCCCCAGGCTTTTCTGAAGCCTGGGGAGGATGAAAATGGCCTCCCCCAGCCCTCCGGACGGGTGAAAATCAGTTGGTTAGTGCATGTGCGCCGGAACTGACAGCTGGCGTGCCAGCAAACATGGCTTTGCATGCCACCTGTGGCACGCATGCTATAGGTTCACCATCACAGATATAGGTTATAGAATAAAGTCAAGGACAGTTTACAAGTTTATTGTCTCGGTTGTCTTACGGATCTACAGCAGATGCGCTAACCTTTCAACAATAGTTAATTCTGTCTCCAATATCAAAAGTTTAAATTGAAACTGTTAAGCCTTTTGTGCTTTCTAAAGGTCACGTTTTTATTCCAACATTTCACTTATGTAATTTTTCATTTACAGATGAAAATGTCTTTCTAACATAGTTATATACAAAGCAGGTTAAACGTTCATGGATTCTGAAGTATTTGTCTCAATATAAATATGGTTGAAATCCAACAAGTCAAGAGTACGCTGTCTGGGGAAAATTTATCAAAGTAGGAGAGTGCAATCTTCATAACTTTGAGGATTGTACCCATAAGAGTGTCAAGGACCTATTTTTAAGAGTGATTTGGAGACATTAAGTGGTGAAAAGATTGCATTAAGCATCTAAATCTTAAGGCTATGTAATATAAAGTGGGGCCTTGGATGCTGGCCATAATCCATTCCAGGACTTCAGTCTGCACCCGGTTTGGTTGTAGCCAGAAGCAAGACTGACTGTGCATGCGCAAACACACACAAAATGGCACGGCAGGGAAAATCGCCATGGCTGTATTTATTCGGCACCTGAAGATATGTTCATGACGTGAGTGAAAAGTTTAGCAGATTTCTCGGTTAGCACCTGCATTGTTCGTGGTCTGAGCCATTTGGGATCCAAGGTCCCACTGTAATGAATGTATTAACACTATAGCTATGGCTATCTGGATATCCTCCATCATTAATCCTAAATGGGATTACATTGCCCCCATTTGGATTGGCATCACATTTGGGATTCTTCCTGGACCACAATTCCTACTCAAGCAGCAGGTGGCAACCATGCCTAGAAAAGCTTTAGCAGAGAATTACTTTAGTTTGCAATTTGAGCTCATATCTGCACTGGGAGATCCTTAATTCCTCATGCTTTAGTGATCTCATATTTCAACCATTGCAATATACTTTACTAAGGCTGTCCTTGAAGACCACTGGAAGCTATGGCTGGTCCAGAATGCAGCAGCAGGTGCAAGTAATTGGGTGTCACAATATGTTTAAGTAACACCTCTGTTCTAGGACACACATTGATGACTACCAGTCTAGGTGCAAATCAGTGTGCTGCTTGTCACCTATAAAACTCTTAATGGCATACAGTCTAGTTATTTGAAAGATGTCTGTTTAGTTGCTACTTGTCCTATATGATCCATCAGTGTCCAGCTTCCATCAGGTAGGATCCAAAAAATGAACCTACTGTATCACAGAGACTGACCCCTGGAATGACATCTCCTTAGTACCGTGTTTCTCAATCTCAGCCCAGGGGAATTCTGGGAGTTGGAAGTTCACACTTCTTAAAATTGAGAAACACTGCCCTAGAAATGTGTACATCCTGCACCTGACTTTAGTTGGATGAGCTCCTAACACCAAGCCAACTTTTTTCCTACTCCTGGTCCAAAACAATTACCGCCTCATTTTTAGTGAAGTTTAAGAAAGTCTTATAATAATGTCCCATAAATACTTTTCTTAGCTATTGCCAACATGGTACAGAGAAGCAAGGCAAATTACTGTGCTTTATTAATTATACATACTAAAACAAGAATCCCTCAATAAGATTGAAAGATTCTAGAATACTGCATCAGCAAGGACTGGGTATTAGATGGGCAAAGTCTTTTCCTCATCTCCAGCATCTAATATTCAGAAGTAAATGAGCATTAACAATAATATTTATACGGAGGAAATAAACCTTTTTATTATTCATGAAGACATTGAGTTGCTAACTTACCTTCATGACATTAAATAAAACTTCCTGCCCAAGGCTATCTTTTTCTTTAAAAAAGTCATGTTCGGGATATGTTCTAGCAATATCTCTTCTTATGAGTTTTTCACAAGGCGAAGTCATTTTCAAGAGTTCTGAATATTGATCCTTAATTGTCATATTTTGAGCTGTGCACAAAAGCTGCCACACTATTGCTCGGAAGTGATGTGGTATCCCTTTTCGAACAAGTTCCTAAAGCAGCAAAATATATATATGTATTTAAAATTCTGATGAGCTTTCCTTATGGACAAAGTTTGCAACTATCTACAAGGTTGTGAAAATTGAAATCTACCCAATAATCCTAGAATTAAAAAAAAAATATCACCAGCTAAATGCAAACCAGATGACTTACTATAGTTAAAATTCTTACATTATTGTTGTCATTTATTTTATTCTTATTTGCATCCTGCCTTTATTATTCTTACAAATCACTGAAGACAGCAAACCTATCCAAAATACCTTCCTTCTACTATTTTTCCCATAACAAAACCCCTAATACTGAATAGCAACATTCAACAAACCTTAATCTGTTTCTCTTTCTTTTTGCGTACATCATCCCATTCATTTACGATTCTCCCCCAGAGGATCCAGGAATCTTCTTCAAGATGGCTAAGATTGCTAGAAGCCGATGAGCTAGACACAAGTGAGGAGCCACTGTTTCTTCTTGATCCATTTACTGATCTCAATGATTTGCTGTCAGTCTCCAGCAATCTGCAGGAAAAACACAAAATGAGTTTCTTGACTGTCAAAATATTCAACACGTTGCTCTTTCATTCATAGAAAATATTACTGTAAGTCAAATTCTATTTTCTTGCATGGTTTTCGTTTGTTATATTTTGACTGTATAACAGAACTTAACTATGTACAAGGCGTTTCTCAAACTACAACCATATTTAACTTTTTTTTAAAATGAA
Source organism: Tropidonophis doriae (assembly GCA_026931265.2). Lineage (NCBI taxonomy): Eukaryota > Metazoa > Chordata > Lepidosauria > Squamata > Natricidae > Tropidonophis > Tropidonophis doriae. The sequence continues at coordinate 13,964 of JAPKID020001536.1, forward strand.
CTTTTATGCCTTTGATTAAACAGAGCAAAAAAAATATGTATGCATGCATTTATAAACTACTAAAATTGTTGTCTGTTTGTAATCTTCAATTAGTTCAAATAATGCATCATAGGGCAAACATTTCTGAATCGAAGTACTGCAATCTGTGAAATTAAATAATGCATAAAAAACATTCATGTTACTCCTGGGTAACGGAAATGTTAAAGCTCTTCACACTAGTTGTATTCACAAAGTTGTGACAGCTGCAGGTTTCTGCAGTTAGTTGCAGTCACATTATCCTGATGTCTGATGTTCCCTGCCAGCTTCTCACAAGCAAAGTCAAAGGGAAAGTTAATGCTGTTCCCACACTCACTGCTTTCTTGGCTTCCCATGGTCATTCTGTTTCTTGATATAGGTAAGGAAATATCTCTGAAAGAATGACCTAATGGCTCATAGGTTGTCTAATTAAATTTACATGCATGAGAAACATATTATATATTATAATATGTATTATAATTTCTTCATAGAAATTTCAATGAAATATGACTATATTTAATTGTAATCATCATCTAGATCTAATTTAGGGAAACAAGAGTCACTTTGAACTACAGCAGGGGTCTCCAACCTTTGCAACTTTAAGTCTGAAGGACTTCAGCTCCCAGAATTCGCCAGCTAGCAAAGGTGACTGCAGAAG
>JAPKID020001538.1:0-14635 GCA_026931265.2 Tropidonophis doriae
GCTGGCTGGAGAATTCTGGGAGCTGAAGTCCTTCAGACTTAAAGTTGCAAAGGTTGGAGACCCCTGATATAAAAGATCCAAGCAAATAAAAAAGTCTTCATGTGGCATCAAAAACACATCAGTTTCAGTGTCTATGGAGAATCTCAATTATCCAGATCATGTTTGTTTCAAAGGTGCTTTTCCCAAAAGGCAACTGGACTCTAGGGTGAGGTTTTTTTGGGGGGGACTTCCTTAGTTTTTTCTTTGAAAACATTTTGCTTTTCAACCAAGAAGCTTCTTCTGTTCTTCGTGAACCAAAGAAGCTTCTTGGATGAGGAGTAGAACATTTTCAAAGAAAAAACTTTTGCCTTTTGGAAAAAGCACCTCTAGGACAACAGCACTAGGCAACGTTTCCTGGAGAGTCCATTCTCTCCAGGAAACTACAAGAAGTTTTTAATGTAGATTGCTGCACCTCACTTCCCATTGGGCAGTGGTTCAATCGATGAGACTAATTCATAAATGACGAGATTCTTACTGAACAACCCCAGACAAGTCCACTTGTCCCTCCCGATCTTAGAATAGGTGAGATCTCTTTAGCACTTGTGATTTTAGTATCTATGAGATGCAGCAAGATCCTACTGTATATTTTTTACTTCTGACTTTCTGGAGGACTCATTACCAGAAGATATTATAGAGAATGAAGGGGCCTTCTGTGGGTGACAATTGCTGATTGCATCTTGAAATCTATTCACTGTTATAAAAAGAATAATAGCGTTTCAACAGGATGGGGGAGAGATGATTGTGGGCCCATGTTGTATATGATTCTAAAGGCTATCTTTCACCTTCTATGTTCCCTATATACTTCTGGATCTTTCATGATAGTATTAGTAGACCTTTTTATATATTATTTGTGTGAAGGGACGAGCTGAATAAAGAGACCTCGGGTGTAAAGGCTGTTTCTCAATAAAGTTATCTGAAATAGGAAGGTTTGCCTCTCAAAATATAAATGATGGTAATTTTCTCAGATTCCAGAAACTTGTGTAAGAGACAGTTCCAGGTAGCCCTGGATTTTCCTGTGCGCTATAAAGCCCCTCTGTACGGCAAGTTGTAAAAACATCATCTCTTAGATTGCTCAACCAGCTGAGAGAAACTCTGGAAAAGGAAAAGTTTATTTCACTCCAGCTGGGTATTTCAACTATTTCCAGTGGTGGGAAAGGGTTTAATAAAAGATGGCAGCAAGAAAGAGCTCACAAACCTTGTCCAGGAAATGCTGTGAGAGAAGGCTGAGAAAAGTCTTCTGCAGGATCTAATTCCTTTCATTTGTAAAAGCCTTCTGGGTTGGGAGGTTTTTAAACTGGGTGGTCTCAGTGAAACCATGTTGTAGAGTAGGGCTGTCAAACTCTCAGCCGGTGGGCCGTATGTGTCACACAGTGGCCACTCCCACACCCAGTTTAGTGAAGGGGGAAAAGTTCCAATACATTATTTGATGCTCCCATGACACCCCTGTTGTAGAGAGTATGAATCTAGCTTGAAGAAAAATACAACCTGATAACATGACTTTAGCCCCTTAGCTTGTCTTAAATTTTAAAGTATGTTTTAAATTTGGAATTGCAATCTGCAATCTGGAAATTCATTAAAATTTGCTCTCCCTATTATATGTTTACACAACTATTAAGACAAAATGAGCAATTTCTTTACAATGAAACAGATTCTCCAACTGTCAATCTCTTATCTATGACAAAGTAATTTACAATACTAATAACAGACCAAGGGACAAGAAGCTTCATTTTTACAAGGCAGGATTAAGAAATTCACATGGAACTCAACTGGATTGGCTTTCCAACTGTAAAGTTTATGATCAGATATGGTATAAGGATTGCTATGATCTTATAGTGGAAAAATCTGTGCTTTTCACATTTGCTAAACAACATTTGCATAGCCTTTTACTTTAATAATCATCTAGCCACATGGACACCATAGTCAGCTGATAGTGTGGGATTGCCCCCAGCAGATCTTGTTATTCATTTGATTGTCTGCAGCTTAACTATCTCGTTTATCACACATCACCAGCAGAAGCCTGGAGGGATTGCTACCTAAAGAAATCTCCCACCTCACCCGAGCTGGTGTGCAACTGCATATTTTTACTTCTTTAGCCATTGGGTATGTGAGAAAGTGCTCAGCTCCAATCAATGAAGATTAAGGAAGGAGCTACTCTGAATAATAGAAGTTTAAATTTGTGCTAGATGGGCTAAAGTGTATCAGGACAAGAAGTAAACAGAGACTAAAGCAGATATTTAAGATGTCAATCAAAACCTGCCACATGACATAAATCTACAAGAACCACAGCTAATTGAGCAAACTGTTAAAAATATTTAAACCAAATACCAACACATTCAATCCTCCTTTCTCCTCTCAATCCCTTTCTTATTTTTGTTTTGCAGCTTCTTTCGGCCATGTACTAGCTAGTTAGCTCATTTACATTGTAATGAATTTTAGAGACTTAAAGCTTCTCATTTTTGTTGGATCATTATCATACATTATGCATGTTAAGCCAAAGAAAAAAAAGCCTGGCTTCTATTTAATGCTTTAGACAGAGAGAAGGAGGGAGTGGTGGGGGATGAACAGTAATCAGAGTAATGCTACAGTGCCATAGCACTGGAAAGAATAAAAACGTAGTGAAATCGAAAATTTGCTCAAAGCTCCTGAAATAGGTCTTACATTATGAGAACTCACTGCAGTGATTGGCTGATTGTAACTCTTTTTTTTTCTGGTGTGGGGTGGGATAGGGGAGCTTTCAAAAATAAAAGCCTAACATAAATGAGTTGAATAATGCCTTGCTTTTAAACAGGCTTGTTGCACATTCAGAATAGATTGAACTTAATCATATTGCTTGAGAGAACGGAAATCAATGGTGCTATACTGGGCTACTCAGAGGAAAGTCACATTGAGTTGAAAGGGGACTTTTATCTGGGAAGGATGTTTGAAGGGAAATCTTTATTGGAATGCCTCAGCATCACTTGGCTGCTTTTTACTGACCCAAAATATTGTCCAACAGTCCCCTCCATTAATACTCATTTATTTATTACACTTTTAGGCTGGTGCAATCAGCTAAATTTGAGTGGCATGTAAATCCCATACCCCATATCTAGGGTAAAAAAAATCAACAGAACAATAGAGTTGGAAGGGACCTTGGATATCTTCTAGTCCTATTCCTGGCTCAAGCAGGAGCTCCTATACCATTTCAGACAAACGACTGTCCAGTCTCTTCTTAAAAGCCATCAGTGTTGGTGTATGTTGGACTGGTTAATTGTTCTCATTGTCAGGAAATTTCTCCTTAATCCTAGGTTGAAGCACATTTGATACGTTTCCATGCATTAATTCTTGTTCTGACCTCAAGTGCTTTGGAGAATATGTTGATCCCCTTTTCTTTGTGACAACCTCTCAAATATTGGAGGACTGTTGTAATTTCACCTCTAGTTCTCCCCTTCATTAATCTAGACTGGAGGTCCTAAACTTGACAATGTTAAGTGTGGGCTTCAACTTCCAGAATTCCCAAACTTCTTCAAGTTGCAGTATACACCCAATCCATATGTTTTAGCCTAATTATTGTTGTTGCTGTTCTCAATAACTCTTTTATATTGTGGTGACAAAATGGGATGTAGTGTTCCAAATGTAGTCTTACGAAAGAAAAAAACAGAACTAACAATGACCTTGATACTCCCCTTTGTTGATGCAGTGATTCAAATGAAAATGGAAATTAAATAGTATGTTATATAGCAAATTAAAACCAGATAAAATCCTCTTCAGAAGAAACACAGTGAACTGATGGTAATGTACAGCCACGTTTCCTTTGATTTCCTAAAGGTCTGATGGGATGGGGCTATTGAATGTCGAAGACTGGAGGAATGGTATTCTATAGGAAAGGAGGAATGGTATTCTATATATGAACCTGGTCATTGGGATTACATGCATAATTAGATTGGCGATTTGAAGACCAGTTCATTTCCATTTTCTTCCTGGCCCTTCCTGGCCCTGATTGTTAAATATATATATATATATATTTTAAACCCTCCAAATTTAAAGATAAGATCTCCTTCCATTCAGAGTCAACTTCTGGGGACTTTCCAGACATCTATGTAGCTTTCTTAGCAACAATAAAAAATTGGCCACTGCCTAAAGCCAGACTGTTTTTTACTTTCTGTTTCCTGTAGGGTCACCCAATTACTAATCATCCTAGCCTGCTTGGATTTCAAAGATTAACTAAGATTAGCTAGGGAGTTACCACTTTGCAGTAACTGGTCTTGCCAAATATTATAGTAAAATCTCTTTCAAGTAAAACATTTAAATATTTACATTCCTCTTATTCTCCATAAGGTTTTGCACAGTTCAGATTACTGTAAAAGTATACAATTATCAATCTTGGACCATCAGAAGAGAAACACAATGGAAGCAGTAAAGAAATTCAATATCAAAACCATAAGGAAAATAAATAGAAATAAAGATTATGTATTGAAGACTCCCTTTAGAGGAGTTCTTTCCCAGCTTCTGAAAGCTTATTAATGATGAACGTTTCCTGGAAGAGAGTTGAAAATAATACTACCAAAGAAGCCCTTGCATCAAAAAGGAACCCAGTGACTGTTGGGACTTTGAAGACTTCTTAAGAAGATCTTACTACAGGGGTGACAAACTCATGGTCCGCAGGCTGGATGCGTCATGTGTGGACCACGTCCACCCCTGGTTTAGGGAAGGGGAAAAAGTCATGATATGTCACATGATGACAATGTGATGCCGCAAGTTTGACGCCCCTATCTTACCATAGTAGATGGGCAGATTTATAAACATCAATATGTTTCCTGCAATATTTGGTACTACCCTAGGATCCTACAATTTGGACATGGAAGATTTTGAAAATATGAGTCTGAAAGCAGTTCTGAAATTTACATGTGCAATGTTAGCTACATCATGATCAGAAAGATTAAGGGTTGGGCAATAATTAGGGAGCTAACATTGATCCATGTTGGCCCAATTAGCAAGAAAGGAAAAAGTTTACTTTTGGTTTTATTATACACAGGAAGTTGAATTTGAGAAATTATATATTTTTCTTTCAGTGTTGACCATGATTTTACCCGAAGTACAATATAATAAAGGTGATAATCCTGGACAAGAATAGGAGACTTTAATGGAACTCTGTCCTTTCACATACAGTACTATAGGAGGTTCATTTTGTTGAATGTCACATTTTGAAAGACCATTTGTAATAGGATTTTGTATCAAATATATAAATTATAGCCAGAGATTCACAGCATACTCCATTCAGGTATCAGAGGGATTTACTGTGAACTGTAATAAACATTGTATGGATGATACTTTTAAAATCCATTTAAGAGTTTCACACTTGGATTTAATGTGGTTAGTGGACCATAGCATCTCTTTTAGCTGAGCTTTTGCAGTTTTTTGGGATGGTGATCAATTTTAAAAGGGTATTAAGAAAGTTTTTGATTCAGAGGGCACAAGCAGAAATAATAGCAATTTTAACAGTCTGGAAAAGTTCAAATTTATTTTTAAACTATTATTCATTTCATTACCAAGCATGCAAATAACAGTTGTGGAACAACCTAATAGACTATCTTTGATTTGTATTTTCTGTTCTCATTTTAGCAACTCTTTTCAAGTTTCAGCATTAATTGTCATTTTGAAAGTGAATTGCCTGGAAGGCATGGAATATAGAGATACTTTAGAATATAGTTTTGTCTGAAAACACTGAGCTCCCAGTGATAATACCAGCAATGTTTGTACCATGTCGTAACAATTGAAATACTGGTTTTAACAAATGTAACAATTTATAGAAATATCAGACCTCACAGAGAATAATAGTTACAGTTATTTAAATTGCTTTTCATTTCTGTGCATATTATTTATGCTCTAGTTGTACTTCAGCATTTTTGGAACAAAGGAAATAAAAGTTATACAAAATATGATTAGCTACTGGAAAGTATTGCCATAATATGTGACCAGTAGTTACTCAGATGTAATTTTTTTGGGCTGGATGGAACTGAAATTGCCTCCATTTTTGTCAATGGAAAGTTATTCAAAACATCATTGTAGGGAAGAGAAAAGGCCTGCGTCGCAATGATACAACGTATGACCCTGCAGCTGCAGGATCATCATAGATTCTTTTGCTGATGGACGGTTCCGATGAACCTAAACTGTCCTGAAGGGACAGGAAAGATGAAGCTGGATCTTTGCTGGTCACAGGGATATTGCAAAGTCCCTGTTTTGATCCAAAAGAGGACTTCACATCCGTGGTAAACAGACAGCCCCCCAGACGCTGGTGGAGTTGCAGATGGCCTCAACATAGAACAAAGGAAAACCAAAGTGTATTCTCACTGTGGAATTTTTATTGCTTTGGAGAGGCAGCTGTAAAAGATACAGCCCCTAAAAACCTTCTAAATTAAGCTGAAACTTTAAAGGAAAAAAAAACATATAAGCAGCGGAATCAAGCACAGGAGGACTTGGTCAGTGGTTATCATAACTTCTCTATTGATATTCTAAACGGAACCTATGAAGAACTCCTAAAAGAATCGGAGTAAGTTTCTCTTCTTCTCTTTTTTTCCCCTCCTGTTTGCAATCTTGGACTAAATCTCTTCATCCTCATTAGTGTGTGTGACTTTTAAAGTTTTCTCTCCTCTTTTTACTGCACTTAAGAATACCAAAGAATTTGATTTCTATATGAAATAACTAAGATATAAAAAAACTAAGAAAAATTCTATAATGGCATACATTAAATAACAATGAAAAAATGTTAGTTTGCATGATATAATGAACACCATACAGCAATGTTCTAACTCATTTGAAAATAATTAAACATTTAATTGGAGAATATGAGGAAAAGGATGGAGTTACATATCAAACGGAAAAAACAGAGGTTGGTCCCTTAAACACCAAAAAGGGAGTTAACCACAAAGAATTTAAGATTGCTGATCCTTTTGATGAGAGGCTTATGTCCGGCTATGGGAAAAGTGGAACATGGAAAGATGAATTATATGGATGGGAACTTTACCTCAGATGGCAAGATATAGAAGAAGAAGCAACAAAAGAACTTACGATACTAAAGAAAGAAACCTTACTAGTAACACCTTTGATAACAACCCTGACACGTAAAATTAAACTAATCAAGGAAGAAGAAAAGGAGGGGCTACAAAACAACAGGAAAGAACTTACAACTGATAGACTGCAAAGAGAAGTCCATACAAATTGGCTTAAGGATATGTTCAGAAGAAATATGCCACAAATGGCAGAAGATGTGATATTGTTTTATTATTGGAAAGATACAGGCTGATAGATAAAAGATTAACTTAAAACCAGATGAGATTAGGGAAACTTAATGATAATAGACATAGTTAAACAAGTAATTGAAAGTGATAATAAATGTATATATGGACTTATTATAAGCATACTTATAAGTGGTAATTGGGATTGAATATTGAATAAGATTTATTAAAGGAGATGAGTAAATATTAGTGATGTTTGGTTAAAATAGGTTACAGGGAATAATGATTTTGGAGGATAGTAGAATTAACAAATATGATGCCAACATGTGGCTATGTTTTAAGTTTGTATTGGTATGTTTTAAAATGAAGGGCGTATAATACAATTATAATTAATTAAGGAAGGCATAGAAAAGATAAAGTCTATAAATATATTTGATGTGACGCACTTGAAGTAATATGAAATAATATGAATCCTGGAAGAATATCAAGGAGACGTACAAAAATGTTTCGTAAACAGCAGATACACTTTTTATAACATGTGAGATTAAGGATTTTTATGTTGTGTTTAAAAATAAAACAAATAAAAAACATCATTGTAGCAGATGAAACACTTTGGAATATATTGTACTTTTCCTATTGCACCAGAGATGGGTTCCTACCGGTTCAGACCGGTTAGGCTGAGTAGGTAGTAACTCGGCCTGCCAGACCCCCAAACTGGTTCTCTCAGCAGCACCATAGGCTCCGCCATTTTGTTTTTTGCTTCTGTGCATGCACAGAGCATTTTTTACTACTGCGCATGCATGTCATAGCATGCATCAAGCAAACATGTGTGTGCAAAGTGCATCCCTGAGTGAACTGGCAGTAGCAGCAGCCAGAACCCACCCCCACATTGCATTCTTTTTTTTCTTGCATCTGTCTTCAAGTCAGTCCTGCCTCTTGATGAATGCCAGGATGATTTAAGTCAGATGTTTACTCATTTTAAATCAAAATTTATTTAATTTCTAAACCCCACTTTTTAGGAAAGATTACCGAAGAGATGATGGCTAGCAAACTGTGGAAGGGCTGTGGAAGAAACTGATTATGTGGACCATTTTTGAACAGAGGACAAGCCCCAGTAGAGGACAGAAATTGAATTGATTATTTGATGAACTATGGGCAGAATTTGATTTGTGTTAAATCTTTCAATAAGACATCAATATCATCTATTAAGGTGATCTTCTGAATTACCATTGAGGGTTAGGATATGGAGCTACAGTTCTTTGATGGTTCAGCTCTTTCCTGATAGGACTATTCTAGTCAGTATGCACAGGAGAAGAGCCAACAGGATGGAGTGCCTCAGGGTTCAACTAATTCCATCTTTTTCAATAGCTACATAAAACGTCTTTGGGCCACTATAGCATTCAGTTGTACATCTTTACTCCATATAGTCAACTATTGAGAAGCTCTAACATCCAGATAGGGAGAAAAAATTGAAAGCCAGCCTAAAAAGATAGGTCACTGTGCATTCAAGGATACCTCCATCTTTACTTCAGAATAAGGATAAGGTTATGTTTCCTGAGAGTTGGTGTGTCATCTGAGACCTCTTTATAGATTCTCATAATACTTTGGAACTGCAGGTGGAAGCTGTGGGCAGACAATTGAGTAGAATATAAACTGCTATATCTGCGTATTGTTATTAGTATGTATGGCCATCATTTGTCTTCTGCATTATCTAATAAAAAGATAATAAGGTTTATACCTGATAAAGACACAGAGAACTGCACCTGGGGTTTTCTATGGGTTAATTAGTTCTGACATTAGGAAGTCAGTCAGCCAATTCTTTGGGAGAGGGTTATAAAATAAAAGTGATAATTAAATAATGAAAATTAATTACAATTAATGTATAGTTTCAGATGTGTATACATACACACACACATACACACACATTAAAATTCTACATAATACCATTGCCTTGCAAAAATGATTTTGGTATAAATCCAGAGGTATAAAGCCACCAAAAAAAATTCTTAATTTAACTTTGCAAATGGGAGTAAGTACAAATGGATCTGTTATTTCATGGTCTCTGCTTTGCTGCACATATATTAAACGCATGAATTGTACACTGCTAGAAATGAAGAAAAAATTATTTTCTATACTTGGGAATTGATAACAGGTAAATTACCCAGGGTAATTTAAAGTTTTCTCCCTACAGCTGTGTAGATATATTTCTCTGGTAATAATTCTAAGAATACAGGGAACCGAACAGTTTATTATGTTACATAGTATAAAATTATTCTATAAGAAAAGAGGGACAGTAAGAGAGATTACTATTAGAATTACTCTTTTTATTTTTAATTTCCAATATACTCTATAATTTTCATTGTATGTACCCTATAAGCAATCTGATGAACTATGATTATTCTCATGTATCAGATGTTCAAATAAACTGCTAGATGATTTGTTAAGAATGAAAGATTAACCATAAAGCCCAGTAGGCAAGACTAGCATTTGAACATGGCCTGTTCTGAGTCATTATAGAAGTAATCCGAAATTAGAACAACTACGGAACTCCGCTCCTTCTGTCAAAAACTAAAAACTCATTTCTTCTGCCTGGCCGGCTTGGGTTAATCGACCCATCTACCTTAAGCTGAATATTCAAACTGTTTTATTAGGGACTTTTAGGGGTATTAGTTTTAGATAGTCTGGGATTTTAGCGCACGGTCTACGTTTAATTCATTTTAAATTTGTATTATAATGTTTGTTGGTTATACATGTATTTTTTTAATTCCCTGTGCACCGCCTCGAGTCCCTTCGGGGAGAGAAAGCGGTTTACAAATTAAATTATTATTATTATTATTATTATTATTATTATTATTATTATTATTATTATTCCACTCTGATATGATGCCCAGGAAAAAAAAACCAGAACATTTATTAGTAAGTTAGCATGGGCAAAATGCAATAATTTATTATACATTTTGTTTACATTGGTTTTTCTGAAAAAAAAAATGCTTGAGAAAAGGAATCACCTTTCCTAAAAGATGAAGATTCCCCTTTATTTAAAAAATTGGTTAATGTTGACATTCTTCAAACATCTAAGGCCTGTGATAGCTCATTATTTTTTAAAAAGAAAACCTTTGAAATATAAATGCTGCAGGTTACATTTGGCAAACTTTACCTGATAGTGAGTAGAAAATGAAGTACTGAGTTTATAATCAAGTAAATGTTAAATATAGTATTTCAGCAAGTTTTTTTTCCGTCCCTCCTTTCCCTTCACTCGTTATAAAGAATAACACTATTCTTTGTTTAATGACAAGGAGTAAAATAATCAAGCCTTGACAGTTACTTTGAAAATATTACAGTAGCCATAATAGACAATATATTTATTAAATCAGCGAAAGTCATAATGATGTATGCTTTCAGCTCTCCGAAATCTTCATCAAGAAAATTAATAAAAAAAATATGGAAGAAATGGAAGAACGGTATAAAAAATGAAAGAAAGGAGAACAAGCATGTTTGGCGCACTGAAGAAGTCATACCACATAGCTTCCTCACACTCTTAAAATAAATAATGAGAGGAGACTTTAGATATTCAAACTGTTCTTTCCAGTTGTATTCCTAGTATCTGAAATTTCTCTTATAAATGTTGAAAAAAAGAATCAGAATAAAAAAAAGCTGGTCAGTTTTTCTGACAAAATATAATTTCAAAAGAAGAAATGGATGAAAGGTCAATAGGTTCTAAACTGAAGAGCTGTAATATGTCCTTGGACAATGCAGTACAAGTTGGCATAAAATCTCCATCCATCATGGAGAGTGTACCAATCATGGTAGTCTCACTGCTGAGTTGCTAAATTGGATATGAGTCTAATCTAAGGTGACCAGATTTTAACATTGGTAAAGCGGGAGACCATTGACCAGGGAGTGGGTGTTCTTGATTAAAAATTTGGTCTATATGCCAAAGCCCATCATCTGCAACTCAAGGCAAGTCGAGGGGGTGTTCTTGATTAAAAATTTGGTCTATATGCCAAAGCCCATCATCTACAACTCAAGGCAAGTCGAGGGAAGGGTCGCCTTTGGCATTTTGTAATGCAAAAGGGAGGCCTACCACCCTCCCACTCACCCCCCCTGCGCTGCTGTGGACTATGGGATTTGAATGCCAACGGGGCTGCGGCTGGGGAGGATGGGGCCTGTAGTCCCATGCCCTGCAGGGCAGAGCGGCCCCCACCTCCTTGCATCGTGTCCCCTGCTCCCTCCTCCACACCGACTCCAAGTCCAGGGCGCTAGTCGATGCGTTCCCGAACATCCCGGCAAGATTGAAACAGGTCCCGGCCAGGCCCTGTGCGACCTTCCCCAGCTTTGCAAGGCCACCCTGCAACAGTTGCCATAGCAATGGGCTGGGCCCCCACGCTAAGGTGCTGAGCAATGTCATCATCCCTGAGCACACAGGGAGAATTCGAACTTAGCAGCGCCCTCTGGCAATGCAGCAGCTCGCTGCAGAAGCCAGCTAACAGACCTGAGTTTAAGAGTTGCTTAGCCAAGTGTGACTGGTCACCTAATGTATATTCCCTTCCCGTTCTCCCGCCATTCCCTAGCTTTTCGTGCATTCTTTCAAAAAATTGGGACTTTTTATAAACTCCGCAGGACAAATTGTTAAAAATCAGAATTGTCCCACCAAAAGCGGGATGTCTGGTCACCTTGGTCTAATCATGAAAATGTAGCCACAAAAATCTAGAAATAAAATCATTATTGGAAAATGCACACTAGAACATATAATTCAGTAATATATAGCATTTTTTACAATGATCTTCTAGGAATTTTTTCTAGCGATTTTCTTTCTTGTGCTGCAATACTTTGGACAGGCTAACTTGGAATAATTTTAATAACTTTTTAAAACTGAACTGAACATAGTTTTTTTTACAATTAACAATATCTCAAACCATGTACATAAATGTCTGGCAGTGTAACCTGAGATTTGTGGTTATGGCATTCCTATTTAATTATACTTCCCTTTCACCTCTTAGAAATTGCTTTCATTTCAGAGGACATTAGAAAAACCCATCTCCATCAACAACAAATTATATTGGATCACATATTTCAATCATTCTTGGTGTTCTTTCTGCAAATTGCCTGTACGATCACTATAAAAATTATACATTTGATTATTTGAATTCATGTCAGGCATAACCAAAGGACAGGTTTTTTAAAAAAATGACAACCCAATAGGATTCATCAAAGTAGGATTATAATTTCTCCTAACACCTGTTTCAGACAGCTGTCTCTGCTTCTACAGCCTGTTTCTCAGATTCTTCCCATATTACAAAATGAAGTAATCTTGAAACCGGCAAAGATTTTGTGCCCTTTCAGGTTTAGGAAAAAAAGTGATTGAAGGAGAATGTCTACTGAAAAGTATTTAGGAAGTTCTATTCAGATTCTTTTTCTGCTTTAAACATTTTATAAAGTGTTTTTTTCCTTTATACATAATACCCTGGTTACTTACACATTCTTTCTCAAGAAGAATTGTTACCATTGTCACCTGGTCCCCAGTAGTTTCTTTGCACTGATGCTTAAGACTGCAACTCCATGCTCAGTTAATGCAGATTTAAAACCAATTGACTGAAGCCCTATTGAGATGTTAATTTCCCACATACGTTAGTGATCTCAAGAGGAAGAGCAGGGATGACTACATGGCTCACTCCTCCATCCTAAACTGAAAATGAGATGCCTGCAGCAAGAAACTGGGTCTATTCACATGGGATCCCTAAGTTATTTGGACTTTGGAAAGTCAAGTATAAGTAGCTTTGTTTTGTATAGTCACTCTCCAAACGGCATAATGGAGAAAAGAATATGCTGCATACTTCTGCTTTTATTTTGTCAGATTCGCTCCGCATTTCTTTCAGGAATTCAAAATGATACACGCAGAACCCTTTTCTCCAGATGTATCTCTAGATAGATTAGGTTGGGGGACAACATGTCCCAAAACACCAGATTAGTTGCAGCAAGGCTTTGTGGAAAAATATAGAACCTATAGCAAAGAACCTCTAGTAAAAAAAAATGGTTGATGCTGCACTAATTTGTCACTGTCAATTTGATTTTGTGACCTCTGATACATCATTAGATCTTCCTTATATGCAGGATCTTAGAATATGTCATGGCATAGCTCCTCAGGATGAATGAGACAATATATTTATTTATTTACAACAACCTACTATATTCCAAACTAGGTCTCTTATGGACCATTTCTTGAGTCTTAGGAAAGCATTCATTTATCATTTTTGCACAGAACAGTGTTTCTCACCTTCAGCAAGTTTAAGATAAGTGGACTTCAACTCCCAGAATTCCCAAACTTGCTGAGGTTGAGAAACATTGGCACAGGATAATCGCTAGAAATGATAGTCCGCCCCCCCCTCTTTTTATATTCTCACATTTTCTTTGCCCCAAAGATTTGTTCTTATCTTTCTTTTCATCCCATTCTTCAGACTCTTTTCCTTTCCAATACCTATACAGGTAGACATGTTTACCCAGCACATTTTTCTTTTCAAGATAAGCAGAGTTGTGCAAAGTGCAGACAAAACAAATCCTTCCCAATAGCACACTAGTTTTAACTTTTCTGCTGCTCCTTTACAATCTAATCTTTCCAATATCTTCATAACTTCTTACAGGATAATCATTCATTATTTTATTTCACTGTATATTCTCTCATAAAAGGCCAAGATATGCTACCGTATATAATTCATAGAAAAATAATATCTCTGAATGAAAACATGTAGCCCCCAGGCCAAATACACTACTTTCCCTCAAACTGATGCTGATTTGTAATGTTTAATATGACAGACAGGAACACTATTACAAATTTGGATTGATTTATTTAACAAAATTTAAATTCGACGGAAATAAATTCAAGTGTAGCCTTGCTCAGGCCACATTTGAAAGTGAAACTTCCAATATGTCATTCAAAGTTAGTCTCAGGAGTAAGAAGGTATTGATTTTCTGTCCTAAATCAATGTCAAATAGGATTGGTAGCAGAAGCTTCAATGGAGATTATAAACATCCAGATGTCTTAGCGAATGGGTCCTGTTAAGTCCTGAAGTCAAAAGGGTACCTGGGCAAAATATGTAGTAGCATTAACATTTAAGGCCAGAGAATTAAAGAAAAGGCTGAGAATGTGGCAGAGGCCACAGACACTGTAGTGGTGGCCTTGGAGGTTATAGATGCTATGGGAATCATTGTGGTGGCCTTGGGGGCTGTAAGATACACAAAGGCAATCTTGGAATCATGAGAATTGATGGCAGTATTATACAATAAAGGTTGGAAGTACATAGGATGGTGGAGACTGTTGAGTCCTCGTGACTCGGAATTTGAATGTAACCGCCGCCGCGCCTGATTGGTTAAGGCGCGGCTGCCTGAGG
>JAPKID020001540.1:0-14628 GCA_026931265.2 Tropidonophis doriae
GCAACTTTAAATCTGAAGGACTTTAGCTCCCAGACTTCTCCAGCCAGCTTTGCTTTGCTGGCTGGAGAATTCTAGGAGCTGAAGTCGTTCAGACTTAACGTTGCAAAGGTTGGAGACCCCTAACTTAACTGAAGGGTTTTCTAAGGAGGTAGGAGCACCGTCTAGAAGGGAAATTCAAAGTGAATGCTTGTTTCTATAACCAGGTTAAGAATCTTCCAGGTGAGTCTTATTTAGCATAAGACTGATTGACGGAAGCCAGTTCAGGATGGAGCTCCATATAGATTTTGGTCAGGTTACCCTAGGGGTTTCAAACTCACATCATCATGGCATTGTCACATGATTTTTTTCCACTTCGCTAAACTGGGCGTGGCCAGTGCATGATGCATCCAGCCCACGGCCTGTGAGTTTGACAGCCCTGAGTTACACCCATGACGATCCGTCATTAGAGGACTGATTAGGCACAAGGAAGAGGAAGCCAGGATAATATTTATCATGGTGCCATTGCTCTTAACACATATTATGTGTGGATCCATTCCTGTTTTTAATATACATAAAATGCATAATATATATACATGTATACATATTATACACTTATTATACATATCTGCATTTGTGGATTTATTCCTGATTTTATTATACAACTTAGTTTGACTCTCGTTTCTTTTATTTTTTTTAAGTCTCCTTCATAAATGTAAAAAAAAGCAAGGAAACTTTCCCATGGGATTTTAATTTTGTTACACACACACACACACACACACACACAACCACAATTGAGCCCAAAATTTGTTGGTGAGAAAAACTGAGTTCTGCCTCATTTGACTTCTCTTGCCACATTTGTTAAATGAATCATTGCAGTTATTAAATTAGTAACAGCATTATTCAGTGAATCTGGTTTCCCCATTTACTTGGCTTGTCAGGAGATTGCCACTGGTGATCACATGACCCCGGGACACTGCAACCATCATAAATGTGAGTCAGTTGTCAAACATCCAAATGTAAATCACATGTCCATGGGGATGCTGCAATGGTCATAAGTGTGAAAATTGATCATAAAATCACTTTTTTGTCTGTAAAAGAACTGTTGTAAGTCAAGGACTACTTGTATATATTCACTTACTTTCCGCTTGTTCATCTCCAGGGCCTGGGTTCGCAGGCCCAACTCCTTTTCTCCAGTGCCAATGTTGCTTTGTAGCAGATGCTCTTTCTCCTCCAGCTTGCGCACAACTTGCAGCTGGGCATCCACCTTCAGGAAGCAAAAACAAGGAAGAGGAAAGCATTCAATTTAGGATTTTGCATATGGTCAACTTATTTACGGTTCTGCCTGTTAGGATTGGAACCTTTAAGTAAACAGTACAGTTCTGCTTGTTTGATAATAACGATTGTGCTTTTTTGCTCACTATGGAATGAGAAGCTAAGCACAACCAACAGAAATCTTCCCTTTAATGGATCCTGAAATGTCAAGCAGTCATAGCTCATCTACTTCTAAGAAGGGCTACAAATTAAAAGATGCTGAGCTATGGTGGCAGAGTGGTGATCAGGCAGTACTGCAGGCTACTTCTGCTACCTGCTAGCTGACTGCAATTTGGCCGTTCAAATCTCACCAGGTTGACTCAGCTTTCCATCCTTCTGAGGTCAGTAAAATGACAGCTCAGATTGTTGGGGGCAAGATACTGACTTTTACAAAGTGCTCGGATAGGACTATAAAGCACCTTGAAGTAGTATATAAATCTAAGTGCTATTACTATTGCTCCAGGAATCAATGTCCACAGTTAACACCATGTTCTGCTTTCCATATGCTTAAATAATGTATTTCAGATTTTAGTCTACCAAATACATTATGACAAAACAATAAGGTAACTATGGAAATTATGTCTCCAAAACACAAGAACTTTTTCAAAGGGTTAATTTAGATTTTCACGCCTATGGCCAAATCATATATTCCAATGTTCTTTATGGTATTAAGAAAGCATCACCCACCAAATTCCCCTGATGTGACTTGCATATTTGCACTTATCAAATTAGCATTTCTCTACAAATACCATGCCTGGATCAAAAATTTATTATTGCTTCAGAATTGGAATGGATCATTTTCTTATGAATTGAACACCCCCACCTTTAAAAAATGGCTTCTGTGGTATATAAGGGGCAAGTCATTAATACAGGGATATAATCCAAATGAGCAGGGTTGAAAACTGCAGCCTTTTTTTGAGTGACTACGAATATTATATATTGCGGTAAATATATTTGCCACAAAATGTTGGCAGCTTGACACAGGGGAAGTTGTGTGTGTCTCAAACGGAGCTGAAGTCACTCGTGGTTATAGGTCATCCTCCCCTTTGTAACAAGATGCCAGATTACCGCCAAGCGGCTCAAAAAGAAAATTGTGGTAAAGATGTACACTAAACCCAGTCTTTAAGATGCAGACTCTCACTGATCACAACAACTGCACTTTCAATTTACTATATTTTTCAGAATATAAGACACACCTTTTTTTCCTCAAAAAAGAGGCTGAAACTGTGGGTGGGTCTTATACACTGAATACAGCATTTTTTGCCTCCTGAAACCCCACCCCCTTCACCAAAATGGCCGTGCATAGCCTTTAGGAGGCTTATAGAGTGCTCCTGGAGGCTGGGGAGAGCAGAAATGAGTGAAAAACGGGCTAGTTTTTTGCTCAATTTTGCCCACTCTCCCAGCCCCCAGGAGCACTCTATAAGTCTCCTAAGCCATGTATGGCCTTTTTTTGATAAAATAACAGACCCGTTATCTCCCTCCCCCCAGCACACTACAAGCCTCCTAAAGGCTATTTATGCCATTCTGGGAGGTCTGCAGAGTGCAAAAAAAAAATTCTTTTTAATTTGCCTCTTCAAAATCTTGGTCCGTCTTATACTCCAGTGTGTGTTATATTCTGAAAAATACAGTTATGTCTTGGGCAAAGAATTTAAGACTTCTGGGTTCCTATTTCACTCCTCTTCTCATTTTCCCCACTTGCCTGGGTCTTCAAGGTAAGAACCTGGTCTGCCAGCTCCTCCTTTTCCTCTTTTAATAGCTTATGGATCTGGTTGGATTTGATGCGCTCTGACATGAGCTTGAAGTTGGCGTCGTCTTTTTCCCTCAGTTGCTGCATCAGGCGGATGTTTTGCTCTTGCATGTCTTCAAAGGCCTGGCCTGTCACATCCATTTCGGACAACAGAGCTTCTTCCTCCTGCAATTAAGAGGGAAACGGTTTTCACCTTTCCTGAATACTATAATACAAGTAGATAAATGTGTCGGCGCTTAACAGGAGGGGATATAAACGATAACTTTTGAGTGATATCATCATGCAATCAAATACAGGAAGTGTATTCTTTAATAACTAGAACTGGGACTGGCAATCCGGTCACCAAGCAAAGTAGTCGCTAAGGGAGCCGCAACTGTGCTTAAAATCTCACTTCAACTTTCATTTGCTCTACAGACCTACAAAGTTTGTAAATGCAAGGGCTGGCTGCAAAGTCACATTTTCATCACCTTCAGACGCGGAAAGGGTTGCTGTATGAGGCAGTCACTAAAAGAGGACTATTTTTATATTGCAATCTATGTATTTACTTCAGACATCAGCACTCAAATATGTAACAAGCATTTGCACAATGGCATCTTCGTAAGCATGTCATCATTATGGCCTCGTCAGTTTGTGAATATGTTTGTGATGGAAAAAATAACTATCAGGAGCATTTAGTGTTTTTTTAGTTATTGGCGTATAATTTAAACCAATTTATTAATTAACATAAATTATCTAATGTGCATTCTACCTTTCTGATACATATAATTTACCACAAATATGCATTTTCCTAGCGAGGTAGATGACTCCATTTGGACATGGATATCTGGTGGGATGGTAGTAAGAAGAGAGAAAAATATCAACATTCTAAACTCCAATCATCTCTTTCTTAGACATTAAGAGGGAATCAAAGATTTAGCATCCTTGAGGAATAAGACTATTTGCTCTACTGGCCTCTCAACCATCTGATTACTACTTCTTACCTGTTTCGCCATGGCTAGTTTCTTCTGCAGGTATTCTATCTGTTCTTCCACAGCCCGGATTTTTCGAAGAGCATCCTCATCAGCCATCTTTTTGCTCTCTTTCTTCTCCTTATCCTCCAATTCCTTCAGTCTTTGTCTTAGCTCTTCCAACTGTACAAATCGGAATTGTCCAGGAGAAAAGATTTTTTAAAGGAATAGAAAATGAATATACAAACAGTAAAGGAGGATAGCTCAAAGGATCCTGAGCTTTGTTCAGAATTACTTGGAGGAAGTAAAAAGATTTGATAGATATGCTAATTAGCACTAGACAGAATGCCATCTTACAAAATTTCACAAAAAAGAGGATTCTGCATCAACCCATTAAACTGTACCGTAGCAGTTGAAGGGAAAGGAAGAGGAATTACATCACTGGTTTAAATGAAAAAAAGGAACTAATTCCACTCATTTGTGACCCAAAAGATAATGACTTGTGGCAAGTTCTTTTATATTCATTATAAGATCAGTATGTCACTAAAATCCAATACCCAACTATTCTTGTTTTCCTGTTCTCTTTTGTTTAGTTCCTGTTCTTTGTTTGTTCCACGTCTTTTTAGACTGCAAGGAAAAGGCAAGGATTCTTTTTTATGGACTTGTAAGCCAAATGATTTTTTAAAGCTTCATAAAGCAATCTGGAAACTTGGAGGCGAATTAGAAGTGATCTCCATGGAATAGTTAAATCCTTTAATATTCTGTATTTCAAGCATTCAGATTCTGCTTGTCAGTTGGTAACAACTGACAGGCAGAATCTGAATGCTTGAAATGCAGAATATACAATAATACAATAGAAGAGTTGGAAGGGACCTTGTAGGTCATCTAGTCCAACCCCCTGCGTAGGCAGGAATCCCTATACCATTTCAGACAAATGGCTATTTTCAGACAAATGGCTATAAAGGGATAGACTTTAAATATTAAATGGAGATCACTTCTAATTCACCCCCAAATTTCCAGATTGCTTTATGATGCTTTAAAAATCAAAGTCCATTATATTATGGAAGAGATCAGAACAGAAAATACTTTGGACCACATTGAACATGATTACCTCAGCTTTAGCCTTCTTTTCAGCAGCCATCAGTTGAACTTTGTCTCTCTGCTCTTTGGGAGCAGAGCGGTACATATCTAACAACAACTTCATTTCTTTCTGGCTCTCTTGCGCCTTCCTGAGTAGATTGGAAAATAAAACAGAAGGGTAAAACGGTATAGCACTGCCTAGTGGCAAACAACAATTCATCTCACTCTTCCCATTAAGTTAGGGCTTATTGTCCCCTTGTGTGATACTGGGGACAAAAGAAGAAAAAAGGCTATTCATTTTGTTCTATAACTCTGCTGGAACAAATCAATAAATGATCTCGACCCTAGACAGTGTCACAACTGGAGGTTGAAGACCATTTCTTGCTAAGTGAAAGTTCCAAGAAGGTTTTTGATTTGATTTTGATTTTATTCGTATTTATATACCGCCCTATCTCCCTTGCAGGACTTAGAGCGGTAAACAGGCACTAATAAAATGACAATAAACAACAAATACAATAAAACATCTTAAAAATGAATTAAACTAAAATGCCTGTACTAAAATCACAGTAAAACCCCTATTTAAAGCCAAATTTTAAAAGTACGCCAGGCGAAGGTGAATGTCTCATAGGAGAAAACTTGAAAAAATGCTGGCTATGGAATGTGATGGTATTTCTTGTCATTAGCCCTTTGCATATGGCCTAGAAATTGCAACTTATATAGCTGAAAGGCTATTAACTGGTGCTGTGAGCATCTCGCATTTCATTGGTGAAGCAGTCTAGAAGCAATCCCAGATGACTTCCACAAATCCAGGGATCCCCCTTGTAAATTGACAATATCTGCAAAGTTTAACCCACTTTTAAAAAATGAAACACCTTTTAAGATCTAGGACCCAACTTCAATCCCTCTGTTTCTTTTCTTTTTTTTTTCTTTTGACACACTAACGTGTCACAGGAACCAAAAAATAAAAATCATCTTCAGCTATCACAGTACAACTCTCCAAGGAAACAAAATGCAGATCAACTTACTTGAGATCTGCTTTCAATTGCTTGACCAACTCAGCTTCTCTCTTCCTTCCGTCATCATGTTTTCCTTTGTCCTTCTCTTTGGTAGATTCTCTCTCCTTCTCAGATTCCTTTTGCTTCTGCTTTTCCCTTTCCCTTTCTTTCTCCTTTTCCCTTTCTCTTTCTTTTTCTTTCTCCTTTTCTTTCTCCCGTTCCCGCTCCTTTTCTCGTCTTTCCCTCTCCCGTTCTTCTTCATCTCGTTTTGCTTTAGTTTCCAAGGCATCCTCAGAGGGTCCCTTGGAGGTTGCAGAATGAGAAGGATCCTCAGATTCCTGTTTGATCTCTGGTGGTTCCTCCTTGGCGTCTTCAGTGCTGGATTGAGAGTGCAGGATAGCACTGCCACTGCGAGAACGAGTCTGGAGTAGAAGAACAATTTATTAAGGATACTTTGATATGGGTTTTCAAACCCACTCTTCTTTACCTTTGGTTTACACTGTTAGCCAAAACACACCAAAGCAGGGTTTCAAAAATGGGGTAAGGTAGGACACTTTTTTGTGCACCCAAATGTGAAAACACAGAGATCATTGTATATTATTTTTCATGCCCTGTGTAGTTGATACACGCAAATATTCTGTTCTGAAGATGTAACATTATTGATAGCAGCAAGATTGCTCTGTGCATAAAAATGGTAAGATACTTTAATTCCCACAATAGATGGCTGGCTGGAAAAACTGATGGAATTTGTAGAGATGGCTAAATTGACCGGCCTAATCGAAGAATACAGCTAATTTTGTTTCCAGTGGGAAACCACTTCTCGACTTTGTGCCTGAGATGGAAAAAAGTGAAACGCTGACTTTGGGTTTTGATGATTAGATAGGTTTGTTTTATGAAAATGGCTAGTATGTATTATGATGCAAAAGTAAAAAGTTGTGGCTGTATATTATTTTATTTTAAAAGGATAGGAAGTCAATGCAATGCTAATTTTTCCTTTTCACCTTTTATCCTGCACTTGTCTTCCCTTCTTCCTTCCCTGCTTTCCCACTATTTTCACTTTTCTTTGTATTTATATTTTTATAAAACTAATTTTTAAAAAATTGGAATTTGAGAATGGAATATTATGGAGAATTATGAGCTACTATAATACATTCTGGGAATGGGCCAGCAATCTTTAGAAATAAAATTTTCTGAAACAGGCCATGTTTTGTGGTGGTCTAGATTTGGTCTGGAACTGAAAGAGAACCTTCCAAATGATTTATCTCCAGAGTGCAGTGTTTTCTGCACTCAAGTTGCTTTTCTTCCACATTTCATTTACTGTGCTTTTCTGTAAAAATAGCCAGAATGGATCAATTAAAACAATTAATTTCAAGCAATTAAAATTACTTGGATAGTAGTTTAAGAAACATTTCTAATAGGAGTAATTATGAAATGATAATTATCAAGCACTGTCTTTAAAAAAAAGCACAGCTGGTTATGCCGCATGCTCTTCAAACCTGAACTAAAGCACACACCTTTTTTTGCTTCCAATTTTTGAGACAATCTTTATTTTTCATTTTCCTTACCTTGCTCAAGTCAGACTGAGCCTCTCTCAGCTTCCGTTTATATCTCAACACCTCCCCTTTTAGCTGGTGATTATGATTTTGGAGACTGCTGATGAGGTGGCGCATCTCTCGATTGATGGGGCCTACAACACACACATATAACAGATGTATTATATCAACTTCTCCTCAATTTTGCCATTAATAACCCTTTCTCAAATAGACCAATTGCTAGATGAATTGAACCCAAGGAAGATTTATATTAGGGACACAACTAATAGAAGCCTCCAAAACAAATGAAACACCATCTCTCAATGAACAAAAGACCCTCCTTTTGACCTCTGACCATATCCAGTTATTTAAAGGCTGCACACACAGACAGCATCATATTCATATTAATCACAAGGACTCTGAAGCTGATCAAGTCCTTCAAAATGGTGTTTATAAATGGCTTTATCTCCTATGATTCTAGCAACCCAATTATAGAAGGACCTATGGTAGAATTAAAACAAATTTTGCAAGAATGCACAGAAAATGTCCTTTAAAAACCCCATACTAATGGATTAAAAATACTGTACGATAGAAGTGGAATCCTCATGACTCACATCCATCCATCCATTCACCCATCCATTAGTTTTGTGTGACATCATATTTGAGGTTTACTTAAAAGATCATATACATCTTAAAACCAATGGTCCTTTAATGTTCAGTCATGAAGAGGTATGTCATGGTGAAGTTATGCAGTGTTAAAAATATTATTTGTTCAAGTGATTTTGCAAAATCAACAAAGCAAGATCACTATGAAAGACCTGATATGAAGTACCTGCTTGTTCGTTAGCTGCAAGAGTCTGTTCAAATTCAATCCGCAACATCTCATATTCCTTGCGAACCTGGGCAAGAGTGTCTTCCAGCTGAATAACCTCCGTTCGTAATTTTTTATGTAAGCTGACTTCATCCCGCTGGCAAGACAAAACAATGGCTACTACATTAATGCTGCCATGATGAAGAAAGGCTATAGATACACTTTCTGGAACCATAATGGGTATTTCCATAACAGAAATTGTGCAGTTTACTTGAAACACAAAATGTGATAACATCTATTTCTGTCTGCAGGTTGTTTTTTTTATTCTAAGTAAATAGTTACTTGTTTTTACCTACAAATGGCTTTTGTCTTTGCAACCTCGGCCTGATTATCCTGATGTTGATACACAGGCTTTAAAGATGGTATTGCAAAAACATTTTCACCTGAAATGTTCCAAACTATCAAGAACCATATATCACATAGCTGGGACTAGCAGGAGTTACTGTTCAAAGAATTTGGAATGAGCAAAGCTGTAAAAAATATAATACTCACTTTCTTATATTTTCAGGACAAAGTAAGAGATACAAAGAGAGAAAGCCATTATACCTCAATCAGTTCCACCTGGCGCTGGTGAGTACTTCGGGTACCATGTAGCAGAGTGCGGGCTTCATCCAGCTGTGATTTTAACTGGAGGCTCTCATTATATAATACAGAGAATTGGGACTGCATGCAACGATATTCTGGAGTTTCCTTCACTACCTCTTCCACTGCCCGTCTTAGATCCACCTGGTTGGGCCCATGAAAGAGAAATGTTTCAGAAATACTTGATAGAAATAAAAGGAATAAAAATGTAAAAAAATACATAAAGAAAGCAATTGCCCACAATAAGAAAGTTAGATTTAGGTATTACCCTTTCATTCATAACAACGAAGACAATCCTTGGAACCAAATTCTTCCCAAGGTGGTTAATAAAATAAAATTGCTATCAAGCTTTTACATAAAATCCCAAATGGCCATTAAAAGAGAACAACAATAAATAATGAAATCTGGCAATATAATCTGAAACTACCTGTAATTCTTAAATTAAAGTATATGCATGTAGTAAACATTTATGTATTATTCTGATTAAATATAATCAACAGCCTGCATATTTTGTAGCAAACTTTATATGTGGCATAATAAAATAAGAGGATGCAACACAATTACCAATCTTTAGTAGAGTATCTTGAAAGCAAAATAAAGAGAGAAGCTAAAATAAAGCAGGGAACTTCTTGTATTGAACTTACCCCATCAGAGATTTTTATTTAAATCCTACCATGAGATATATCACTGGATATTTAGATGCAATGTATTAAAACTAAAAGTTTAGGGCACAATCAAAATTATTTTGTAGTCTGAACAAATATTATTAATCAACTTGACATCTAAACCATGAAAAATCCCAGAAAAAAAGTAAGCTATGGGTTTGCAAGGAATTTATAATCTTGGTTCATACTACTATCTATATCACTGTTTCTCAGTCTTGGCGACTTGAAAATATGTGGAATGAAACTCCCAGAATTCCCCAGCCAGCATGTTAGCTGCGGAAGTCTGAAATTTGAAGTTCACTCATCTTCAAGCTGCCAGGCTGAGGAACCCTGGTCAATATGAGGAATGGCAGCTTTAGTTTTGTTTCTTCAACTGATCATTGCGTTCAAACAAAATATGCTGGAACCCAGTTATTTATTAGTTTGATGGCATTTCTGAAATCATGACACCCCAATGTACTTTCCCCAAGAGCAACAAGTTTTCAAAATTGCCATTTCCCCACCTGCAACATTGCTCTGAATGCTTGATTTTTACAGAGACCTGACTCTTTTTTATATCATATGAGTGATACCACCTAGTAAACTTTGCAATTATAACATTAAAACAAGGCTAAAGTTGCAAGAGGTTTTCAACTGATCAACTGGATAATCAATGTTATTCCAACTGTATATTCCTTGTAATAAAATATGTATCACAACATGTCCCTAATTTCAAGAGACATTCAAGAGACAAGGGTCCTCTAAGGCAATGGAATGACTTTTCCCAAGTAAAATCAAAACACATAGCTTAACTAGGATATCATATATACAACATTGCTCATGTATATTTTGGGCATTCTGTAAAAAGAATTATGCAGATGGAAACTATGACAAGATGGACAATTCAACAGCAGTCTAGTTAAACCTAAGCAAATCTTGAGGGGGGGGGAGAGATCAGAGACTAGATGGAAGAGTGCTTCAAACCTTAACTTATCTGGCTTTCAGCTGTATGAGGAAAATATATATTAAATAATGTATGTAATAATCTTGTTTCTATTTTGGAAACAAGAATCTGTTTCTAGTTTGGAATAAATATCATAGTAATATTTAAGATAATATAGACAAAGTATGTTGCTAAAATCTCCAGCTTGCTTTATTAGTCCAGAGGGGGGCAGCATTGCATCAAATAAATCTGCTTCCTAACTACTGGTATACTAGTTACAGTGAATCTTATGTATTAAAATTAACACAGCATATAGAAAATGTGGAGTTATACAAAAAATTTTTTAAAGAAAAAACAGAAAATAATGAATTAAGACAATAAATCAAAGCAGTTTATATCTGCTGAATTCTGCCCATACCACAGACCCAGAGAGGTTGCAATTTATATCAGTTTGAAATAGTGGTGGGTTGCAATTTTTTTTACTACTGGTTTGAGTGCGCTCTCACGTGCGTGCCACTTCAGTGCATGTGCAGAAGCATCGGGGTGGGTGGGCAGACTCTCCCTCCACTGCTACTACCGGTTTGGCTGATCCGGGCCAAACCGGGAGCAACTCACCTCTGGTTTGAAAAGTCAATAATATTAGGTTTGGTATGTCGAGGGCTGTTCTCCAGAAAAGGAGTTCAGGACTTTTAAGAGATTAAATGGATGTCTTAACCATCTGTTAGACTTAAGACTTTACAAAATTTACCAAAGCCTCCTAAAATGTTTAAAAAGGACCAATAAACTCTTAGATATGAGAAGATTTGAAGAATCACAAAAGTGATACCAGCAGGCTGCAATTCAGTATGGATGCAAGTTTTGCATCTCTCTCCTTTAGAACATGCTCATTTTGACAAATTGCGAGCTCCAGGCTAGGTAGGAAACTGTTTATTTTATTCAGACCTTGGGATCTTGTAGTCAACTAAGAAGTTAACATCCTGATCCTTTTGTATCCACTTGGAACAATTCATCATTCACACTTTCCCTCTTGAAACCTGGCAGGCCCCTACCCTTTTGACTTTCCAGTAAGCACTTAAGAACTTATTTTTCTCCAACGTATTGTTATGGACTGCACTGAGGAAGTTTGGTTGCAAATTGGATTTTTCTGTTCTTGGTTTTACTGTTTCCTGTTTTACTGTTTATATTCCTGGCTTCTGAAGCACCCAGAAATTTGTTTTAAGATGGGTAACTATACAAATGCCATTAATAAATACACACATTCATTATACAAATGCAATGATGTGCCCTTTATGGGAGCTGCTGTAGTTAGAAAAAGCTACCTTTGGCTCCAAGAGATATTCCCGTGGGCCAAAGTCTCTTCTTGGAAAGAGAGCTGTTTTCAGTTCCTGGATTGGTCTGTCTCATGCACATATCCAGACTGACTGCTATAGTCTTGATGAATAAGCAGAAGACTATAAAGATTTGGGGTTAGGAAGTTGACCAAAACCAATGGTCATCCTGACTTAAACTTCTGATAGTGTCCTCCAAGTACTGCAGAGATTTCATATCTGCATACATTCCTTCATCCATTCAGAAGACACACCTGGGAAAACTGGTCCATTCAATAACACAAAGACAAGAACTATTGACTGTTAATTCTGACTCTTAGATGAACTCCAAAATTAAAGACTCACAGATGTGAGAGTGAACTACACTTTCAACACAGTTTCCAGACTTTTGGGAAACACATGGCCTGTTCATACCTTTAGCTTGTCATTCTGAGTTGTCACCTCCTCAAGATCCTGACGCAATTTTTCTAATTCACTCAAACGATTTTGGGCAAGCTCCTTGTTTTCCTCAAGTTCTGCATTCATCTCCTCAAACTGCAAAATGGAAGAACACCAGGACCACAAATATGTAACATCGTGTGCTTTGTGCTCTCACTCTCTAATGCCCCCACTACCTCTATGCCGCTGAACCTTAAGTTACCTTTCGAGAGTTGATTGTGATTGTACCTCCATAGAGACTGCTACCTGCTCCATATACCTTGTATCCTTTTGAGTTTACCTGTAACATTTACAATTAAAGAAAACATATATTAAGATTATCTGTTTATAACATTTAACACTGTTATTACAAGGGCCCTGTTCATAAAACTTACCCTTTCTAGAACATCTGCCAGGTGCCTGTTCAACCGCTGTTCTCGTTTGCGGATTTTATCTGTATCCCACTGCAAGTCTTCAATTGTAGTTTCTAGCACAGATACCCGAGACTCTGCTGTCTCTACTTTCCCTTGTAATTTGGAAAACTGCGGCAAAGAAATTAGAAGGGACGGAAGTTAAGCGAGATTCCTGTATTTATTCTTGACAGCGGCTATTCAATTTTGACATTCTGCGTGTTACACAAAAATATTACATTTTACTTCTATCTTCACTGCCACATGCTTGCAAATAAAGGAATTTTCAGGGGCTACTAATGAAACTTCCCTCCTTGCTCCTCCCTTTCACTGCACCATACCCTATCCCATTCAGGATGTCGCTACAAAGTCCACAACCTATACACTATATGCATCCTACGAATGACTTGTTTCTGTGCCACAATGTTGAACCACAACTCTAAAAGCATCTTCACAACATGAGAATCATTTCAGTTTTAAAATGCCACAGTTACAGGATGCCTTTTTTGAAGCAAATGTTCAAGCTGACTAATAATTACGGGATTGTTCTCATACACAGAACAATGAATTAAATTGCAGGCAGACTTAAAACGGAGAAGGCAAGTTTCCCATTTATTAATTTTCTATTTAAGAATTGTATGTCATGCTTCTCCTCTACAAAAGAAGGCATTGCTTTGACAGACTCACAATTTTTACACTAAATATTAAAAAAAAATATTTAAAAAGCATTTATAGCTGAAAGCAAGACACAAAGGGAAAACTGTAACCTAACTTAATTCTTAGTGAGTAGGACTAACAGCATCAGAATAAAATGTTCATTAAAAGTGAAAAATACTGGTTCCAAGAATCAACATCTTGAACATCATTGAAAAACAAAGAAGCCACCAGTGCAGTTCACAGAGAACAAATGACAATGAACGGAACACTCTGCAGACAGCAATATGGCATTTTGACCTTGTTTTCATTTCTAAATACTGTCCAGAAGCTCCCCCCTATTGCTCATGCTGCAATATTCAAGGCAAGAAATGAAGGTGGCCAGAATCTCTTTTTCTTAGCCAGAGTAACTATAGTCTCTGTCCTCCAAGAACAATGTAAGACACAGAATTACCTAAGGCTGTGGTCTTTTAGAGAATGCAACCCTAATCACAATATATTGCACCTCAGTCCAAAACTAGCTTGATGGTTAATTTACCTCCATATATTACAGGTAGTCCTTGAGTTACAAGCACAACGGAGCCCACAATTTATGTAGCTAAATGAGTCTGTCCCATTTTATGGCTTTTCTTGCCATAGTTGTTAAACGAACCATTGCAGCTGTTAAGTTAGTAACATGGTTGTTAAATGAATCTGGATTACCTATTGACTTTGCTTGTCCGAAGGTCGCAAAAGTGATCACATGACCCCGGGAAACTGCAACCATCACTAATATGAACCACTTGCCAAGCACTGAATTTTGATCACGGGGATAGTGCAATGGTCATAAGTATGAACGCTACATTCTTCAATGCAGTTGCAATTTTGAATGGTCACTAAATAGACTGATGTAAGTAAAGGACTACCTGCACTGCATCTATATTCTCCATCTAGGACCCATGAATTTCAACAAAGCCTACAGCAATCATTGGGGAGTAATGTGTGAAGTCTGACTATCTGAATAGCTGAGATTGTTAATTATTTGAGAATAAGCTGAAGGGATATCAAGGGCCAAAGAGGATGGTGAAGCTATAACTTGGTAGAGATGAGAAGCCATAATCTTATTTATATTTTTATTTTATATTTATATTTCTATACCGCACCCTCTCCCCAGGGGACTCGGGGCGGTGAACAGGTAAATTTTAAAAA